>LOJH01054233.1:0-12062 GCA_001685095.1 Ellobius talpinus
TTCTCTGTGTAACAGCTCTGGCTGTTCTGGAACTCACTCTGTAGATCAGTTTGACTTCAAACTCACAGAGATCCACTTGCCTCTTCCTCCCGAGTGTTGGGATTAAAAGCGTGTGCCCCCACTACCCAGCCCATCACTCATGTTTTTAAGGGCAATGCATCATTTACATTGTAACATCTCTTCTAATAGAAAAATTAGTGTGCTCTGTGCTGGGTGGAAGCCAGGGAACAAAAGGTAGTGTTGAGAAGCTGTGGTACAGTCAGTAAGTACACGTCAGCACTTAGTGACTGTACCACACTTAGTGTGGACTCTGTTTAATTACAGCACAGCAGTAGGCCCAGGCCTCTGCCGAGATTCCCAGTTAAACAAAAACTGTCTAGGTTACAAAGAAAGGGTACCTTCAAAGGCATCTAACCAAGGCAGCTAGCTCCTGCCAAACTTGTACAGAAGAAAGCACCTCTAGTTGAGTTCCATGCTCACCTATTTATTTATTTGCTTTTTTTTGCTTGATGACATCAATAAGTAAAGTTTCCTTTTATTTCTACTTTGCTGAGGACTTCTTTAAAAAATAAAAAGCAAGAATGAGCCAGGTGTCATAGTATATGGCTTTTATCCCAGCACTCACTCATGAGGCGNGGGGGGGGGGCTCTATGAAATTGTGGCTAGCCTGGTCTACGTAGTGAGTTTGATGCCATCCAAGGCTACATAGTAAGTCCCAAAGGGAGGGGTGGAGAGATAGCTCAGTGGTTAAGAGCAATGGTTGCTCTGAGGACCTATGTTCGGTTCCCAGTACGTACATGGCAGTTCACAAGTGTCTGTAACTTCACTTCCGGGAATCAGATGCCCTTTTCTGGCCTCTGTAGGCATGAATGTGGTATGCAGGCAAAATATTCATGTATGTAAAATAAAGAATAAAGGATAAAAATATTCTTTAAATATAAAAAAAATAAAACCCAAAGCCAAGAATGATTATTGTGTTTTCTCAAGTGTTTTATATGTGTCTACTGAGTTGATCCTATGGTTTTTCTTTTTTAGTTTGTTGATAGAAGAAATTAAAATCACTCCTCTTTGAATGTTAAGTCATCTGGATTCCCAGGACAAATATTAATGGTTAATGGAGTGTATTTTCTCTTTATTTTTATAACCTGTTAAGGATTTATTTAGAAGTTATGTCATTTTGTTTCTGTCTACTTTGTCAGTATATGGCGTCAAGTTATGTTGACTTCCTTGAATAAATTGTTAGGAATTACCTCTATAGGCTTATGGAGAGATCTGTGTAGAACTGGCATAATTTTTTTTATGTGTTCAGAAGAATTTCCTAGTGAAGCCTCTGGACCTGGGGCTTTCTTTGTGGGGAAGTTTTTGATATAAATCTGATAGATACAGACTGTTTCTTTATCTATGAATGAACTTAAGTTTTAAGAAATCTGAGTTGTTGAATATTGACAAAGGTATTCATAGTATCTAGGATTCCTTTTATATATAATAGTGTAATTTTTATAGTGTCTTTTTTTTTCCCAGATGAACCTACCTAGAAGTTTATCAAATATATTTTCCTTATCAAAGAATTGGTGTTTGGTTTTTATTTTATATTCTGTTATTTTTAATTTCTGTTTTATCAATCCCATTGTAATTGTTATTTCTCTCTTGTTCCTTTAAGTTTTATTTGTTTTTGTTTTCAAAGGAGGAATAACTTATTTTGGCTCATGTTTTCAAAGTTCAGGGCTTGATCACTCAGTTCCATGAACTCGGGCAGAGTGTCGTGGTTACAAGAGTATGTGGTCAAGCAGCCATGTATGGCAGATGGAACTGAGGAAGGCTCATTTGCATTTCAGTTTCTTATGGTGAAAGTTGCTTTCTTGATTTGAAGACTTTTATCTTTTCTATTAACATTCTGTAAGTTTGATGTGTTGTACTTTAGTTCAAAATGCTCTAACTTTTCATTTCTTTCCTTTTTATTTTTATTTTATTTTGAAACAGAGTTTTTACTGCGTTGCTTAGGCCTGGACTCCTGGACTCAAGCCATCCTCCTGTCTCAGTATGTCAAGTAGTTGGCTAATTTAGTCTTCTGACTCATGGGCTACTTAGAAGAGTATTGTTTGGTTTCTAAATATTTGAGGATTTTTCCAGAGATCTTAGTGTTTCTAGTTTAATTCCATTGTGAGCAGAGAATCCTTTCCAAGTTATTAAGACTCAGACTATGGTCTGGCGTGTTCAGAGGAGCTTGTCTGCTGTGCTGGAGACATGCTTTGTAGATGCCACTTAGTTTCATTGTGAGAGTAGTGCTCACAGCTCCCCATCCGGCTTTTGCTTACTTATTATCACTTGTTGAGAGGAGGACGTTAGAATCTCTTGACAGTAGTAGCAGGTTTCTCTTCCTGTAGTTCTAACGGTTTGGGGCACTTTGACACTAGTTGGTTGTTGTCTGGTTGTTAGTTTCTCTCTGTATCTTAGGCTGGCCTAGAATTTGAGACCATTCTCTTGCCTCAGCCTACCACATACTGGGGTGGCAGGTGTGCGCTGCTTGCCTAACTCCAGATACTTATGGATCCATCGATGCTCAGGATTCTTTCTCTTGAGAAATTTGCCTCTGTTGTTATGAAATGACATTTTCATTCCTGATAATATCTTCTATTCAACTTTCCTTTTTTGTTAATAATATACCTACTTTCACTTTCTTTTATTCATTCAGTATGGTATGTGTATTTTCCTGTGTGCGCATGTGCGTGCCTGTGCCTGCACCTGCTGCATCTGTATTTATGCATGTGGAGGCTGGACATCAACCTCAGACATTGTTCCCTCTGTTGTCCACCTTTGTTAAGAGGATTTATTTATCAATTATGTGTATATGTATGTGAGTATGTGCATACGTACAGGTACCCTCAGAGTGCATAAGGAGCTGTTGATGCCTTGCAACTGGAGCCGTCTGGCGTGGACGCTCAGAACTGAACTTGGGTTCTGGAAGAGCACTACACTCTTTTAACCACTTCTCCGGCCACCACCTTCCCTCCCTTCCTCTTTCCTCCTCTTTTTTTTAGAGTCTCTCAGTGGCTTGAGCTTGCTGATTAAGTTAGGCTGACTGATCAGCGAGCCCAGGGAGCCTTGTTTCTACTTCCCCAACACTGGGCTGCCAGCATCGCCGCCTTGTCTAGGTATTTACTGGATACTGGGCCTCAATACTTGCACAATAAGCACTTTCTCAGCCTCGCTATCTACCCATCTCCTCTGTTGTGCTTCTTTTTGGTGGCAGATAATTTATTAGTATCTTTATTTTGTTAATGATTTTTCTAAGGTTTATACTATAAATTTTATCATAATTTACTTAAAGCTTGTTCTAATTTCCTTTAAGAAAAAAAAGATAGCAGCTTTGCCCTCTTTGCTTCTTCTTTCTCTGAAGTATTAGTCCCCTATGTGTCTACATGTGTTACAGACCTGAGAGTATAGTATTGGAAGAAGACAGGGAGAGCTGTTGTTAGCAGAAGGACCACACCCACTATTTTTACCTCATATTTTAGCCTCTTTTCATGAAGAATATTTCTTAATTTATTATTTGCCTTTAGATGATTTCCAGTGTTCTAAATTGTTGTTTTTGAAAATTTGGTCTTGTTTTGAATTTGCTTTTTAGGGGAAGTATTTCTCTCTCTTTTGCTCTATCACAGCCAAAAATTTCCTAGCATGCTTTATTTTGGTATTCTCCCCGTAACCTCAGTCCTCTTTTGACTAAGCAGAGTCAAAGACAGGAACTTAATGTTCATTCTTTCAGGGGTGTGTGTCTCCATGGTTTAGAGTCCGCATAGTCAGAAATAGTTGACAGATAAACTTTCCCAGCATCCTTTGTGACAATAGATCATTCACAGACAAGCAGAGGAAGAGGAAGTTCTTCCATAAACTGAAGTGATCACGCTCAGCTCTCCAAGCTTGTGAGTTGTGCATGTGTAGGCGACTCTGCCTTCAAGGCTCAGGTTCCTCCCCTTCTCTCGGGTCCACATGCTGGAGCAGAGCAGGACTCAGTAAGAATTGAAGCCTCTTCAGCCGACCTGTTCCTTGTTCTTGTTCCTATTCATCCCTTAGGTTTTACAAAGAGGACTCTTCCAGAGAGACAGGGCAGCTTGCGCCGCCCCCATCCATCCTTCTTTCTCCTTTCTCTTCCTGAGACTGTGCCCTCCTCCATGATGAGGATTAGGGCCAGGCCAGAGAGGGTGGAATGAGACAGGGTCGACAGGCTGGAGTCCTGCTGGAGACACACAGTCACAACAGCACATTATAATCCATTTCCTCTCCTACAGCTGACCCCCAGGTCACAGAAATGCCTTCCCAGAGCTCAATTAAAAAGGTGCAAGTGTAGATAAGGTTTTGATCTGAATCAAATCTTTACATTGAAATTCTTAGTCCATTCATTTTTCATTGTGTTTTACATGAAAACTGAGCATGCGAAATAATCTTATTGTTTGTAAATATTACTGTGTTCCAGGGGTTAAAAATAATTTAACAAAGGGGAGAAAGAATAGCACGAATTGTGGCCCCACCTTGCTTTCTGTGGGATGCTCCTGCTAAAATGTGGCACCGTGGAGCACGAAAACGCCAGTAACGTCTTCTGCCCTGACAGCAAGAGGTCGTGGTGGACAGACAAGGCCTTCACATTTCTATAAGGCACCACCAGGGAATAGGAGCAGCCCAGGGCTTTTCCTGGGCCTGTGTGCTTTGTGTGCTGCAGAGGTCAGATGATGGCTTCATGGTCACAGTGGAGTGAAAGAGCTGTTTCCTGTTTTCAGGGGATTCCTTTTCATGCCAAACATAGCAGCTGGGAAACAGAGAGTTTTCCCAGAAGCAAGTGTACTTACTGCGTTTTGTCTAAGCATGATTTTGACAGCAACTATTAACATCTATTTCCAGAAAATGTCAGTGCTATAATTTTTAAAAGTTAATTTCTTAGTACTGTTACATAAATTACGTTGATCTGTGTCTTGTGTTTTTGTTTTTGAGAAATGAGCTCTCACATTATAGCTCAGGCTGTCCCTAAACTTGCAGTTTCCCAAGTGCTAGAGTTCAGTTATGAGCAATCATACCTTGCAAGTGTGTTTTAGCACATAGAAGATGAGACTGCTCAGTCACCTTTCGCCCTCCCTGGCTGACACAATTTGATCTTCCTGCATAGGTGAGGAAGTAGAGAAACAAGACCTACTCTTTGAATACCAACTTTGAATGTTTTCACTGTAAGTATTTTTGGATTTGAGGAGCTGTTTAGTAATGATGCCCTTCTAGCCGCTTGGTGGTCCTGCCCTGCATACAGCAGGAATAGCTGCGTGGAGATGAGGATTCACCAGCAGGGTGGGTTCTCAGGTCCAAAGGGAGACTGGCCTGGAGAGGTCAAATGCATTTTTGGGTCCTTGTCTTTCCACTGGATGCAGAAGTTCTGTTCATTTCCCATGCATTTTGCCTCCATGTAACTTCCACCCGTGATGTAGAAAAAACCTGCTGAGCGTAGTAAAATGTTTGGTTTCCAGTGTTCTCGGTTAGCTTTAAAATAATTGTCTTAAGGATGAATTTTCTTGGATAAAAAGCAAGGCACTAAAGCCACACATAGTGGTGTGTGTATGTGAATCACTGAGACACTGACTTAAGAGAAGATAGAGTGGAAGGAAGGAATATGGCTGTCTCAAGTCTGACCTAAGAAATTACACCGTTGAGAGACACAAATGTGGTCTGTGACTTTATAGTTGGGCCTCCAAGCTCTCAGCTGCTGCCTGTTTGTATACTACACTACCCCCCAGCAGCATTCTGATTCTTCTGTAAGATTCCATAAGTAGGTATTTTTATTATGAGCAGTGCTCAGAAATAGAAGAAACAGAAACCAGCTAAGTAATGTTTTCAAGATATGCTTAATTATTTTATTAAAAGCAGAATCATTAAGTTGCCTGATTCAAAAAGTTTTTAAAATATCATTGAAAATAAATATGTGTAGTGTGTTTCATCTGGTTCAGGATGCTAGCTCAGTGGTGCGGCAGCTACAGAGAGCTGAAGTTTGACACATTGATTTCATTATATACATGATTGCCTTGGATTTCATAAATGAGGTTAGCCCGAGGGCATCCTGGCTATTTAGGGTGACCTCTCCATTTGTAGAAGCAGCTCACTTATAAAGATCGCCACGTCCTGATAAATAATTATGGAAAGGACAGTCAGCCATTAGACTTTGTCAGGAGTGGAAGGGAAGGAGGTTTCTTTCTGAATGGGCTTTTTAGGTCTTAGAGAAAGACGGCTGGCCTGCGCATCTACAAGCACCATCCAGAACTTAATGGCTTCAGATAATGACTTCATCTGTTTAGCTCATCACTCTGCAGCCTGGGTGGGGCATAATGGGCATATCTCTTCTTCATTTAGTTTCCTCAGAGGTGGCTCAGTACTGCCTGGAGCTGGAATCATCTCTTGGCTATCTCCCCGAGGACTGGTGGTTGGTGGCTAAAGACTATAATAGAGCCTCTATACATAGTTCTCCTAGCCATCCCTGCCTTCTGGGGGCATGTGTCAGGAGAGAGACAGGTAAAAGTGTCTCTCCTGCGACATAGCCTTGGTCAGAGGGCCTTTCTGCCATACTATTTTTCAGGGAGTAATGAAGCTTGGCCTGTTTGGGTTGGGGGCGGGGGACAACGACAGGAAAACAGGTGGCATGTCTTGAGAGAGTTGTGACAGTTCTAAAGAGAATGTAGTCCAGAAAGATTGCTGCAGCTATTTGCCCAGAGACTTCTTTCTCTTATATAAGTAATCCAAAAAGCTAGTAATATGACAGGCTGGATACAGCCTTATACTCCTTTTTTAAATAAACTTTATTCATTCACTCATTCATAAGAAGGAGCAATCTGGGGAAGTAAAGCAATATGAAGGTGAGAATAACTGAGAGTCTAGGAAGAATTACTCATGAGTCAATCTGATGTGTCTGCAGGACTCTGAAGCACCTTACCCAAGATGTAGCTTGTGTGCTGGAACATAGAGGGAGGTGAGCCCTGCCCCTCAGTAGCCATCCAGAGTGTCTTTCCTCAAATGTCGCCTTTTTATCAGAGGTACTTGGGCTGTGTCTGTGCCAATCATAGACCCTCCTACCGTGGTCTCCGGACCTTGGAGTACAGGTGCACATCACCACCATTGGCACAGCTCTGAAAATGAAAACTGAGAATTTCTGAGTTCCTGACTGTTGTTTGTGGACCCTAGAATGCCTTTTAAAAAGAGATGTAATAAGGCATAATTGATAAGTACTAGTAAGCTACATATGAGTTTATAATTTAGTAACTCACAGCATTTTGTATACTTGTTAGACTGTAACCACAGCTGATAGGCGCATTAGTACATGAAGGTCCTCATGCATTTTGTACTCCTTTGGGTCCCACCTTTCATCCTTTGTTTCCAGACAGCCATCCATCTGCTGTCACCGTGTATCATTTGATGTAAGTGGAAAAGATTTACAAAGAGGCAATCTCCTCTTTCACTTAGCATTATTGTCAGAATCATTTCTGCTGTATGTATTAGTAATTCGTTTCCCTTTCTTCTGAGTAGTAGCCCGTTTATAGATGTACCAGTGTGTCTGTTCATCTTCTAACGAGCATTCGCGTTATTTCCCGTTACTGCTACTGTAAGTTAAACTCCTAGGTACCTTCCTGTGCGTGTGTTTGTAAACGTAGCTGCTCTTATAAAGTATCGTAGATAAACAATGTATCATTTACAAATAAACAAAAGTAATTCTTTTAGATCCAAAGGTAAGATCCAGAGTCTGAGATCAGGGTTTCCAGTGGTCAAATTTTTGTGAGGTTTATGCCCCAGGTTGCAACTTGCCATCTTGTATCTTCACATGACAGGACAAAAGATCTGGGAGTCTTTTGTTTATGTTTGGTTTTGAGATAGAGTCTGTGTATCCCTGTCAGGCCTGGAACATGCTGGGTAACCAGACTGGTGTTGAGCTTTCATTGATCTCCTGTGTCTGCCTCTCAAATGCCAGGATTGCAGATATTCACTGCTATATCTGGCTTGGAATTCTTTTTTCTGTTGTTATTATCGTCATCATCATCCTTCTCCTCCTCCTTTCCTCCCCTTTCTCCTCCTTTTTAAGGAGATATACAGATTCAAGCAATCTTCTTGCCTAGCATACCACTACACACACACACACACACCCGCGCGCGCGCGCACACACACACACACACACACTTGAGATCACAGGCATGTACCACTGTATCTGGCTTGGAATATTTTAGGACACTAATGCCATTCAGTGGTCTATTCTCATGACTTGATCACTTGACCAAACCCTGGCTCCTTATACTACCACCATAGAATTCAGGCTTGAATGTGTGGGTTTGGGGGGACAAGAGCATTGTCTGCATATCTTAAATACATGTGTGAAGGGAGGGATCTGAGGTGAGTTGAAGCAGCTTAAGAAGCTGCCAAGCTGTCTGTGGGAGGGGTAGCATCACTTTGCTTTTCTACAAATGTTGGAGGGTTCGGTTCTTTCCTATCCTCACAACACTCTGGGCAGCTCAAGGCTTTCATAAAGTGTGAAGGGAGCTTCCTTGTGGTTCAGTTCTTACAGTGTCTTTCCATATTCTTGTTTGCTACCATATAATTATTCTTTTGCTTGTTTGTTATTCTGTGTTGTCTGTCGACTTGAGAGGTTTTTTTTTCCAAATGTTCTGAGTTCAAGCCCTTCATAAAATGGCTGGCTTTCAAACATTTCCTCAATTTGTACAACTTGCCATTTTTGCTCTTACTATTTTTTGGAGGGCAGAAGTTCTTGATTTTAATAAGATCTAATTTATGAAATTATTTTTAATGGAAATCTTTTATTGATGCTTTGGTGTTACATATAAATGTTTGACTAACCCAAAATCTCAGAGAATTGTTTCTTCTTTTTTCTGGAAAATTTATACATTTAGGTCTGAATTCATCTCTGCATGTAGTTTAAGACATGAATTGGAGTGAACTTTGTGGCCTGTGGCCTCTTAAGTTGGGGAGAATTGTAGATGGTAGAAAGATTTAAAAGCATCTTAAAGACAGAGTGCATGGTCACACTGGTGCATACAAGATGTCCCAGAGTATCAGTGGCGGAGTAGTGTGAAGCAAAGAGCATAGACCTTTCTGGAGAGAAGGATGTCTCATCAGGATTAGCATGGTGGCTTCAGAAAGGATGGAGGGGAAAAACAGTATTTGGAAGCAGATTCTAGGTAATGAATGAACTTTCGAGTTCTTACTGTTTCAGTGCCCTGTGTTTTTATCTCCACACTCTGCAGAGATTAAGTGTAGAGAAAGCAAGGACTGTGACCTTGTTGAGCTAAGTGCCAAGTGGGACGAGGTGTTGCTCTCAGTCTTGGTACTGAGTGACAGCGATACTTTGGGGTTCCACCTGCTAAGTGGGGTGCTTGTTAGGAGCATCTCTGTAATGCCAACTCCTTCAAGTGTCTCTACTTGTGGAGAACCTTTTCTGTTTCTGTTCTAAACCATGACCTATGTACATAACCATTGACCATGGGCAGCTGGAGAGGTAATTAGATACAAGTAGAAACAACTTACAATCTAGAGCATGACCTTTGTCCTCAGGAACTTTCAAATTATTTCTGAAACTATTATTTCCCAGTATTTTAGAGCTGTGCCTTTTCCTGGGCATAATTTAACTGTTTTTTAATGGCTCAGATTTATCTTTGCAAATATTTTTACTTAAATCAGCATTGAGTTTTGTGTTCCCTTTGTACTTCTGTTGCCTTTGCTTTTCTTTTATGGTCCTTGACCCTTTATATCTGGTTGCATCCTGTGTTGTATACCAAGAAAATAGCAAGAAAAACTGGTACCGAACTCATTTGCAAAATAAAATCAGAAACATATGAAGCGGCACACACAGGGCATCTGTGGTGGAGTATATGTTCCCCTCTAAGACCTGGGTGAGCTCTGCCACCATAACAGCAGTGTCTGTTACATCTGGTCCACAGTAAAGTCTCCTGTGCTTTCTCTTAACAATCTGTTACAATACACAGATTGTTAAGAGAAAGCACAGGAAAGTGAATTGTGAGGTTTGGGGCTTAAAGGAAGCAAGAGGTGGCAGCATGTTGTCACCTTCTCAAAGGTTTTGCCGTTTCCTTCTGCCAGAACTATTTGGTAGGTGTGCAGAGTAACACTCACAGGTTTAAGAGAACAACTTGATCCCTGCTGCAAACAACAAAAGAGGTTCATCGTAAGGTGAGCATGCTACCAGAGCATCTCTTTCCTGAGATCATTTCCTTTCCAAGCTCCTGTAAGACCACAGGCATTTCACATCCAGGATGTCTGTACTTGGATGGCCTTGGTGTGCTGGGTCAGGCTAAATGCATTACCCACATTTCAGAACTAGGAAAAGAACAATGGTCCTCCCAAGTCTCCTGTGCCATCTCAGTGTGAGAGGTTGGGGCATCAGGTAAGCTTTCTAAATGTGAGTTCCAAGAGAGAAGTGATGTGTCCAAGTTGCAGAGGAGCTCACCGTCAGTACAGTGGTCCAGATCTTCTTACTTTGTATTGGTTAGCAGCATGCTGTGGTCTTGGGGTTGTATTCAGCCTGTACTTTTAGATGCTCTGGGCTTTTTGGGTTTGTACATCTTTTGGTATTTTCTTATGCCTGCATATTATTCAGCAAGTCATGGCTGACACTAGAAAACCATCCAATTTTCTGATCAAGTCCTTAGGTAAGATGAAGCCCACTTTTGAAGAGGCACTTTGGGAAGCAAAGTCATGTAAGTGCAATTCTCTGAATGTACACTGTGAGGGCCTATGACAGAAGCTTTCTTCATCTCTGGGCGTGGCTAGAGAAGAGGAATTGGAAACCACTGTGGCTATCTTTTGGTACCCAGAAGCCTCTCCCATGGGTGGGGAAGCAGTATTTTACATTTGTTCTATGCTTTTGGTTGAATCAACACTGTCTTGTGGTCAGGAGCAAGGAAGGCAAGAGAAGGCAGAAGAGCTTTACTGACTGTCCTGTTGATCCTCATACTTGGTTGTGGTTCCCGTTTGCGTGTGAGAAAAGTGAGGTTCATATGAGTGAAAAGCCATGTGTTAAGGTCTTCTAGCTAGAGCAGAGCGGCACCAACTTCAGAGGCTCTGCCCATAGGAGACTGAAACTCATGATGCTCTGACCTCACTTTCCCTTTTCAGTGATGTTTACTGAGAAGGTGATTTCACATCCATATTGATTTACAATAGAGAGCAGTTAGCTTCTAAAGAGATGCATCCCTTAATGGGAGTTCTAGCATGGATTGAAGAGCCTTCATGGAGAGGGTATTTGAACAAGGTTTCTGTGTTGGTTGCATGAGGTGCCTTGGTAGAATTCACATCCCACACGTTCAAATCCTAAACACAAAATTGATGACTTTTTTCCCCTAAAAGTAAACTGAAAAAGACCTCCAGGGATGTTTCATAATGCTTAATTTTCTTCCCCTCAAACATGACCTATTCCCTTAAGTGTTTGGGACAGATAATGATTCCCACACAGTCGCTCTCTCATCTTGCCCTACCAAGTCCTTCCCAGAGCACACACCAGGGCAGATGTTAGAGTTACTGTGTCTGCTCTCTAAAGTCAGAATTACACCTGAGTGGTTAATAACCCCTGGCAGAGCAAAAGTAAATGGAAAGCAAAACTCGTTCTTAACTTGCTAACAAACCTGCTCACACACAGTGTGCCCTTAGTTCGTCTTCAGCTGCGGCCCAGCGCCGATCTCTTCCCAGAAACTCCTGAGGTCTCAGAAAACCAACATTTCCAGTCCTCTGTGCTCCGCCATGACAAAGTTACTGCTTGTTAGAAGGGCTCATGGGAAGCAAAAGACCAGGATCCTTATTAAGCTGTATATTTTTCTCTGCTCCCCTCCATTCTTCTCCCCTCCCCTTCTACCCTCTCCCATGATCCCCATGTTCCCAATTTACTCAGGAGATCTTATCTATTTCTAATTCCCATGTAGATTAGACCCATGTATGTCTTTCTTAGGGTCCTCATTGTTGTCTAGGTTCTTTGGGATTGTGAATTGTAGGCTGATTTTCTTTGCTTTATGTCTAAAAGCCACTTA
>LOJH01054235.1:0-11532 GCA_001685095.1 Ellobius talpinus
CTTCTGGCCTGCAGACATACACACAGACAGAATATTGTACACATAATAAATAAACAAACAAACAAACAAATAAATAAATATTTTTTTTAAAAAAGAAAGAAAGCAGGCTGAACAAGTCATGTGAAGAGGCCCATCCATGGTCTCTGCTCAGCTCCTGCCCCCAGGTTGCTGCCCTGTTTGAGTTCCTGTCCTGATTTCCTTCAGTAATGAACAACAATGTGGGAGTGTAAGCCAAATAAACCTTTTCCTCTCCCAGCTGCTTTGGCTATGGTGTTTCATTACAGCAACAGCAACCCTAAGCCAATACCTATCTCATTGGTCTAATATCAATCAGATCTGCCTGTTGTCCAAGGATAACATATTTTTTTCAGACTGTGTCTCAGATAGCACAGTCTGGCCTTCAACTAACTGAAGACAACTTTGAGCTTCTGAGCCTCCTGTTTTCATCTCCAGTTGCAAGGATTACAGGCATTAGCCATCACACTAGACTCATGTTGTGTTGGGAATCGAACTCAAGGCTTCAAGGATGCTAATCAAGGAACTGACTTACTGAGCTACATCCTAGGTTCATACTAAATGACTTTGGACAAGGAAAAGGGACAAGGAACTTGCTGTGTTCACTCCACACACTGACCTGGTCTTGGAGTGATTCTCAGAACATTGCACCATCTCAGGGGACTTAAAAAAATAAATAGTTTGTCATGGTACGTTAATGAAGAAAGCCTGGCAGTTTTTCCTCAAAGAAAAGTCTGAAGCAGTTTGTGTTCAAATGAAAACCACAGTGTTATCCTTTAATCCTAGAACAATCAGTTTTGACAGCAGCTGATCAGAGAAGCATGTTAGTTTTGTAAGTTGGGTGCCAACTCCTTGGATGGCAACAATTTGCAGATGAACCCCAAAGACTGATACACATCTGGTTGCACAGACATGGAAACGTCATAGGTCCCACAGTAGAGAGGGGGCTGAGGCAATTATAGAGATAGGCCATGGCAAACACTGACTTTACTCATTCAATGGAAGATGTCAAAACAGCTGTATTCGAGCATGTGCTGCCTGTCTACCTGTGCCATCAATTATCTTGAAATAGCTCTCCCATGAAGGACAATCTACCTTTCAGGGTACCCCCCCTCCTTCTTTCTCTCCTTTCTTTTCTTCCCTTCTCCATCCTAAGATCTACTGAGTTTTCCTTCTATGCTTCCTAGACAAGACCGTACTTCTGGTGTTTGGATGCTGCCACACCTCATGGTGGCCAGCCTTCATGTGGGGTGGACAGCTTTAGTTCAGCTCCTGGGGGAGGAAACGTTGTCAGGGAACTTAAAAAGAAGCAACATTTCTTTGGTTTGCAGAGCCAGATCATGACCCCATATGAGAAGACTTCATCTCTCAGGCAGGCTGATTTTAACTACACAACAAAGCTCTCTTCTTGTTGGGGAAGAGAGAAAAGGACTCCAACAATTAGCCCTCTAAGATGTTGCTCTATAAAAACAATAGGGAGGAAATAGGCAGGGACATCCATCCGCCCACAGCTTTTTGGCTAACCCTGGCCAGGGCAAAACAAAGGCAAACACATGCAGTTGGTTCAAGAGTTCAGCTCTCCCTGCAGCATGAGAAAAGACTGGCTTCTGGTCACTTCCCTCTCCTCCTGGTCTAGGCCGCTCCATCTCCCATGCAACGTTTCACTTTCTAGACCAAATCCCAAGGTCCCCTTCTTACTTGGGGTATCTCACATGACCTTGCCTTGCCTTTCCTGTGAACTGGAAGAAGTGGCTTTAAAGAATGAGAAAGAATAATAATAAATATTTGGCTGCTCGCTAGGTATTTTAGTCTCAGAACACCATGTTCCACCATCCCTGCAACTTTATGAGCTAATCGTCTCCATTGCTCGAGCCTGTTGTATCTAAGGATGTGACAAGACTTTGCTCAGGGGTTTAAAAAATGTTGCTTCTGGTCGTACAGGTTATTGCAGGCACATCAATAAACAAACTGTGTGACCATAGCTACCGGGGGAGTATGAAGTCAATGTCTTCCCTGTTTTGCTGGATCTGATTTGCTTAGTCAGTAAGTTTTCAGAAAAGCAATCCTGGGGAAACAGAGTCTACTGCGATTAGGAAACTGTCCTTTTTGTTTAGACTTATTCATGATTATTGTTGTTGTAGAGGTGAGGTCCCACAGACCCTGGGCTGCCTGCCATCTCATGGATGACCTTGAACATCTGATTCTCCTGCCTCCACCTCCCCAGTGCTTGGACTAGAGGCATGCACCACCTCCCCTGGTTTATAAGGTGTTGATGATGGAACCCAGAACTTGGTGTATGCTAGGCAAGTACTTCACCTATTGAGCTACACCCTCAGGTTAATTCATTTATTTAAAAAATTAGATTGGCATACAAAGTAATGGGTTTCATTGTGACAGTTTTGTACATGTAGCTTGTCCCTCTCCTCCAGGGCCTTCTCTGTTCCTGCTCCACTCAGTCTGTGCCTTCCTTCTTTCAATATTTCTCTGGGAATCGTTCGTTTCTAGTTTACATTCCAGGACAATGTAAAGGTGTAAGATGTCACCTTATCTGGTTTGAAAATGATATTCTCTCCTTTTTTATATACTTATTTTTCATTTATTAATTATTGTTTTGAGGCAGTCTTACTCTGTAGCCTAACCTGGAACTCCCGGCAATCCTCCTGCCTCCTTCTGAGTTCTGGGATTGCAACACATGCAGTTACACTGGGTTTCTTTTCTTGATGTGTAGACCTTGTGGGTTTTTGTTTTAAATTTCAACTGGTTGTAATGGTGTACGTCTTTAAACCCAGCACTTGAAAAACAGAAGCAGGCAGACCTTTGTGAGTTTGAGGCCAGCCTGGTCTACATAGTGAGTTCCAGTACAGCCAGAGCTAAGAAAACAAAACAAACAGCAACAACAACACACAGACACACAGCTACACACATAAACCCAACAACAACAACAATAACAAATTATTTTGTCTGTTACTGAGTATTTAAACACTAGCTCTGGGGATGTCTTAATACCATTTATTGGTTATCAGCTACTTGGAAAGCATTGTGCTTCATGCTGTGGAGGTGACAGAGGGAATCTAGAAGGGGGCTGGGGGGTGGTAGGAGTGAGTTGACCTGAGTTACTTCTTCATTTTGGTCACACTCCAGAGTCATCTGTGGTCTTTCCAGAGTGTGAGCCTTGCCCACAGAGTCTGTCAGGGTTGGTCCAGCGGATCCTCTGTTCAGGCTTCATGGGTGTTTTTAGAAGTTCCCTAGGTGACTTTAATATGAAACAAAGGTTAACAACCATTGCCCTGAAGTAACCTGAAGTATCTTCCAGGGCTAATATTTCATAAACTGAAGTCAGTGTGAGGAGATCCCAGATGTTTAGAGGGCAGGGAGAGGGTGGAAAGATCTTACCTCACAGAAGGCTTCTCTCTGAGTCTGTGGTAACCCTGGCCGTCTACACCTATCCTGTGGGCATTGACTCTGGGAACAGCACCTGACTCCCCTCACCTGGGAAGAGTACCCCCATCTCTGGAGTTATCTGAATCCACAAATCTTAAATGACTTAAAAGTTTTTAAATAAAAAACATTTTATCTAGCCATGTGTATAGATGATTTGCCCACCTGCATGTCTGTACACCGCAGGTGTGCTTGGTGCCCATGAGCACTGGGTCTCTCTTGGAACTGGAATTACAAATGGTTGTGAGCCATCGTGTGGGTGGCTGGAAATGAACCCAGTGCCCAGTGCTGCTGAGGTCATCCCTCTAGCAACCTTCTTTGCTTTTTTTTCTTTTTTTTCTTTTTAATAGAGACAGAATCTTTCTTGCTATGTAGTCAAAGCTGGCCTCAAACTTCTAGGGTTTCTCCTAAGGTCTGGGGTTTACAAATATAGTATATATTTGAAACAACTCAAATGGTCCTTGATGTGGACTGAATTAAAAAATATGGTACACAAGTCCAGGTACAGTGACACATGCCTTTAATCCAAGCTCCCAAAAGGCAGAGGCAGGTAGATCTCTGTGAGTTCAAGGCCAGGCTGGTCCACACAGTGAATTTCAGGACAACTAGGACTACATAATAAATAAGACTCTGTCTCAACAAATAAACAAACAAACAAAAACAAAAACCAAGCAAACAACAATAAAATACAGCTAGATATAGTGGTACATCCTTGTAATTCCAGTCCTTGGGAGGCAGGGAGCAGGAGGATTTTAAGTTTTTGGCTAGGCTGGACTATAAGAAAAAAAACTCTTACCTGAAAAAAAATTGTGATTATAGTATGGAAAATTTATTATAGTTATAACTAGTGAAATAGATACACGTGTGCAAACCTGAAAACATCTGAAGTACATACTACTGCAGAGTAGATAACATCTTTCCATCTTCTTTGCACACACAAAAGACTGGCAAGGCACGTAATTCACTATCAGCAGACGTATTTAGTGTTATAGAAGTTGACCATTTTAATATCAGCCCTGGGTATTTTAAAATAATTCTATGCATTATTCTCATACACGTATATAATATATTTTGATGACGTTCGTGACCATTCCCCTGTTATCTCTATCCCACTCCCTTTGGGATTTGAATCTTCTTCTCCCCATAAGCTTCCCCTCTTCCTAATTTCATTTCTTTTTTCTTTGATTTATAATCTACTGAGTTTAGTTAGGGTTGTTTGTATGTGCAGGGTGTGGGGTTATTTACTGAATCACAGACAACTTACCCTGAAGAAAATTGACTCCTCACTCCCAGGAGTCATTAACTACCAAAGCGCCTCAGCTAGAGGTCCTTCATGTTTTCTATAAGTTCTCAGGATCTTTTATAGTATGAGCATTTACATTGGTTGTGTACTTAACAACCTTAGACTCTCATCTTTTGAAGGAGACTCGAACTTCAGGTTCCATCTACATATCTGCTCTTGAAGCTGGGCCCCCTGTGGAAAGCCAGAAAATAAGCTTGCTGTCTTTTTTAAGGAAACCAAAGTGGCCTTAGAAAGCAACATTAGTGGTAACCAGGAGGTTATCCAGTGAGGTACATATTCTGTTACGGTCAATAGTCTTGCCACCATGGACAGCAGGATATGGTACCTTAAGGGGCCTGGGTAGGATCCAGGCCAAGGGGTAGTGTCAATAGTCTGGTGGTGAGGGATGCTCTGTGCCGAGAGCTGGGAGTTCGCTACCTTCTCCCATCTTAACTGCTGGTGTGGAGATGAGAAATGAAATGAAGGATTGCCCAGCCCAGTGAGGGGAGTAGAGGGAGAGGGTCAGTGATGGGAGTTTGTGGTATAGCTAGGCTGTCCAGGGATGCACCTGTCCCTGGTTCCCTAGCACCGGAACTGCAGGCATATAACCCCTCCCTGCTTTTTTAGGTGTGTGGTGGGATCGAACTAAGCCCCTCAGGCTTGTGCAGTAAACACTTTTCTCCGGGTCCCAAAGGGTCATTCTTTAGTTGTTTAGCATCCAGAGCTTGGCCAAGTCAGAAATATGATAGCTACCAGAACCCTTAGCGTCTGACAGCTTGGGCTCAGCCTGTCGTCTTCAAGAGACAAATATTATCAAAAAGCAGGGAAAATCCTTATTCAGTGTGGTGACGCTAAGAAGAAGAGCAAATACAATAACCCCTGAAGTCCGTATCTGGAGTCCTGACATGAGATTTAGGTCTCAGCAGAGGGCTAGAAGTATATATAACAGTCCTGGAAAAGTATGGTCCTGCCCATATGGACCCATTATGAGCATAGCTCCTAGTCTTTCTTGCAAGGTGTTCTGACAAGTTGCCAGGACTGTGAAATCCTTTCTGAGTGACATTCTGCCTCTCTGACTGGCACCAGGTCCTGGATGGTTCCTGGTCGTAGCATGAGATTCATGGAGAAATGTAAAGTTCTTGGGGTCCATTGTTTCAACCGTCTGATACCTGCAGGGAGGGGTGCACTTGGGTCCTAGCTCCTGCCAAGACTGCAACTGTGGTGACTGATGGATCGGGCCTTGCCCTGAGCCAGCTGGGATGTACATTTGGGAGTGGAGTACACTGCGTTCTTTACATCAGTCATGCTAGTGATGCTCCTGATGCTAAAATGGCGTGACAATACCCCTGCTTCTTCTTCGGGTCTCCAGGTTGACAAATCTGACCACAGCAGTCCAGCAGCAGCAGCAGCAGCAGCAGCAGCAGCAGCATAATTAAAGAAGGTGCTGGCAAGGATGGCAGGGCAGCCTTGACATTTAGTCTGTTGTCTTCCTGGGCTCTCTGTTTCTAATAACATTGGCTCCTGTGTTTTACTGGAAAGAGCCCCAGGCCAGGAGTAAGAGAAGCAGGCTACAGCTTCTGACTTGCTAGTAATGAGCTGGTTTGGAGTGAGCCATGTAAACTTAGAAAAATTGCTGGTCTTTCACTACCCCTCATCATGACTCAGTCACAGGCTCTCTTCTGAATTCAAGAGTCCAAGGTCTATGTGTGACCTTTGAACTCTGTTTCCTATTGCCAGTATCAATGCTGGAGGCTGGGGCTGGGGAGGGAGGCTCAGTCTGTAAAGTGCTTCTTTTGTTAGCACAAAGGCTTGAGTGTGGTTTCCAGAACCAATGTGAAAGTGCTAGGTCTGGGTGCTCGGTGCTTATAATTCAGGACTAAGGAGGCAGAGACAAGAGGATCCGGGATTACTGTCATCCAGTCTAACCCAGTTGGTGAGTTTCAGGTCAAACGAGGTGGAGGCCTTCCTATATAGATGATACCCAAGGTTGTCCTTTGTCCTCTGTGTCCACACACATGAGCACACATGGACACACACACACACACACACATGAACATACATGCAAACACACACACACATCTGTAATACTTTTCTAGAGAGAATATAGTTCTTCTTTTCCTGGAAGACTTGACCCAATTTCTCTTAAACCAGAGGCTATAAAGTCCCAGGTACTAATTGAGCCCCCCCTTTCTTTTATGATAGGAAGGGATGAAGTTCTACGAGACCACGAGACATGTAGGTCAGTCAATCTGTTTCAGTCTTTGTCATGTCTGGTTGGAAAAGGAAAAAGTCGGCCATGAGACGCAGAGGGAATTCTGTCTCCATCTGGCCCCACTGGGCCCAGAGTTACAGCATTGCCGTCAGGTTTATAATGCCTTCTCAGAGTCTGTCTCTCAGATACGCTGCCATGTGAGTCAGGGATGGCAACTGTCACACCTCTTCTCTCACGTGATGCTGTGTGAGGTAAGTGGGCAGATGCATTCCCGGCCCTGGAAAGGAAACGGCCAACCACGAGGCGCTGCTCCTCCCAGATACATTTAATGCAGGCAAAGCTGTCGTAATCCCGAAACTTCACTAAGAAACCTATTTGATGAGTGGAAATCGGTAGCCAGAGGAGGCTTCTCACACTTGTCTGCCCACAAGGAGGGGAGCACAAGGCCGATTGACAAGACCCATGTGCAGGAAGCCTGGTGGCAAGACAGAAGCAGACAGAGAGACAAAGAGAAACTATAGTTTTCAGAGGTTTCCCAGTTCTTGGTTGATCTCTATGTATCTCCACTCCTTATTTCAAAAATAAACACTGAACCTTTTTAGGGGCTGGGAGATGGCTAAACTGGTGACTGCTTACCCTGCAACCATGAGGCCTGAGTTCTCTAGGACCCCAACCCCTTTTAAAACTAGATATGGTGGTGTATGCTCATAATCCTTGGGCTGGGGAGGAGACAGCGAATCTCTGGGCTCACTGGCTCGCCAGCCTAGCTGAGTTGGTGAACTCTGTGTCAGTGAGAAATCCTGTCATAGATTACAGTGGATGGTGCCCTAGGAAAGACAAAGACACCTGGAGCTGTCCTCTGACTTCCACACATACCTACACACATGTACACATGTGCTAGCATATATATTCCAGCCCACTCCAGCAAGATCTAGTCTGTTGAGTCTAGAGTGTGTGATAACCATTGATTACCTAGGAATCTGAGACCAGGGTGGTTTGGGAAATTGTGTGGGCTGGACTTTTCGATCTTAACTCCAGGAAAAATAAACAGAGCACAGTGACTCATTTCTCTTCACCGTAGCTAATAAAGGTAGTGGGTTCCTGGCAGCAGTGTTTACATTCTTATTTTGAAACTATGACAGCGGAAAGCCAGGCATGGCTTGACCATACAACTCACTAGAGGGGCCAAGATGGGGGTTTAATTAAGGACTCTTATAGAGGACTGTGTGTAGATGTGTGCCCAGCACGCTCTAGGATGGGAAGAACCAGAAACAAGCAAACAGACCATTCACAGGATACCAGTTCTGCAAACCAAGCCATGTCCGGTACATTCTGTACCATGGAATATTATACATCTTGGGTCATCTCCCCAGACACACCTGCTATAAGAATTTCTGTGTACATGGTCATTATGGAAGAGTTCCTAGGCAACCTAGTAAAGGTGAAGGGACACAGAAAATGAAGGCAGAAGAGGCAAGTCAGGGTGTGTGTTCAGATAAAGCCTTGACATTTACCTGATCCCTTTGGTGACTCGAGTACAAGCTGTGTCAACTGGAGACCAGAAGCTGGGCTTCCTAATAGATCTTGGTGTTTTCAGAAAAATGTGTCCAGAGGCCCAAGGGCAGGTCTTGAATAAACCTGGGGGTCAGGGGGAGGCAGTAAGACACATTGAAATGACAGAAGGGTGGAGGGGAAGGGGCAGAGTCTCTTACTATGCAACCATGGAAAAATATGAACTAACTACGGCTCTGAAAATGATCATAGAAAGTGTGTGTGTGTGTGTGTTCACGTGAATGAGCATCATGTGCGAGTGCACAGACTCATGCACACACATGTGGATACCAGAGGTGTATATCAGGATGTCTTTACTATTTCTTTAGACAGAGTCTTTCAGTGAACCTGGGGCTTGTCATTTCAGCTAGACTGACTGGTTAGTGATCTCAAGGAATCCACTTGTCTCTGCCCCACCCAGCTGAGGGTACAACCTGTACTGCCTTTTTATGTAGCTTTTTTTTAATCAGCCTTTTTATGTATCCGAGCTCCAAACTGAGGTCCTCAGTCTTGCACAGCAAACACTTTACCCACTGAGCCATGCCCTAGTCCAGGGGAAAGCTCATTATGAGCACTGATTAAAAATAAAGTCTCCCTGAGCTTGATGTTGTTTTGTTTTTAAAATGAGAAATATGTGATTGCATGCATGTGAAAGAAAAGTCTGAGAGGAAACAGACCCGGAAATGAACTCTGTTACTACAGGAGGGGCTAAGGTTGGGGAATAAGAGTGGAAGCACAGGGACCTTTAGGTTTTATTTTATAACTAGAATGAAAAGTAAAATGATGCTCATGGGCCCTGCCCCGTGATGGGACAGTGCACTCGGGCAGCTGATGGATTTCTTTGCCACTGGTCCAAAAAACCAGACAGGTCAAACTGAATGGACCGTGGGAACCGCTTGGTGAGCTTGATGTTGTTTTCCTTGAATGAACAAAACGCTGAAGTCTGCAATTAGCCGTGATACTGGACTGGAAATTGTGGCTTCATGGGTCTCCATTCCAGATGGTCGGCTGTCATTTTAGGCTGCTTTCGGAAAACATGTTCTTAGCCTAGTGCCTCCCCTTCCTGCTTGAGTAACTGTTAGATGTTTGTTAGTCTATCCTCCATTCTCCACAGGGGACTGTCTGGGTGGAAAAGGACTCTGGTGTTTTGTCTAAAGTCAGAATTGACAATGATGGCAGAACACTACATTTTTAGATAAATAAAGTCTCTCCTTCTACTTGGGGCTATCTACATATTGGAGACAAAATCTTTTTTTCTAGTCTATAATCAGGTAGGAAAGAACATGGAAAAGTCTGCAAAAAATGGTCTCCCACTTCCTTGCTGGAAGTGAAGCCAAAGTTCTGGGCAAAGAAAACCAAATGGCAGGTGTGTCCATGATAGTACAACTGAAAGATTTATATTGGAGAAACTCTTAATTCACTCCATTTATTCATCCTCTATTACCCTTATACCCATCCATCCTATATCATCTATCCATCCATTTACATTATGACCATCTATTTTTCCCATATCCACCCATACATTGACACAATTACCCACCTGTTGCACATCCACCTATTTATCCTTCCATCCATCCATACTATATAACCCTATATATCATATTCTTTTTAATTTTTAATTATTTTACATATGAATGTTTTGCCTATATGTATATCTGCTTGCCACATTTGGTTCTGCTGCCCATTGGAGGTCAGAAGATCCATTGAAACATGAATCTGTTGGAATATGGTTATTAACAGCTATGTTAGTGCTGGGCATTGGACCTGGATCCTCTGCAAGAACAGCCAGTGCTCTTAACTGCAGAATCATCTCTCCAGCCTCATGCATTTTATTTTTAACATGAAACAACTTCAAGCTTAAAGAAAAGCTACAATAGCGTGTTGAAGCCCTTTTCACTTTTAACCCCAAATATAACATTTGCACAAAGAAAGAATTTTCTCTATCCTGTTGTTAGCGTCTACTTTTTTCACTTATTCATGTGAATGTATTACTTTCAAGTGTCTATTTTTCCTTAACCAAATGACAGTAGATTGTATTGATCAGCCGCTTTACCTTTTAGTATTTCAGTGTAAAATTTCCAAGAACAAGGAGACTCTCATATAACCATACCATAATGATCAGATTCAGCTAATTTAACCTTGAAAAATTCTTTTATGTAATTTAATTTCACATTGAGTGGCACAAGTGTTTTCAAATGTTTTATTTATTATTCATCCATTCACTCATTCATTTATTCAGCGAGTATATAGGCATGTGTACCATGGCACATATGTGGGGATCAGAGGTCAAGTTGAAGGAGCTGCTTTTCTTCTCTCACCATGTGGGTCTCAGGGATTGAACTCAGATCTTCACACTTCTGCCTTTACATGCTGAACCCATCTTGTTGAGTGAGTCCTGCCTTGAGTGTTTTAATATTGCCCTCTACAGCTCATTTCCCTGGTAGGACAGGTTCAGGATACATATTGTGCTGTTACTTCGTGTTAATATTCATTATTAATTTAGCACAATTCCTTAAGATTTCTTTGCTGTTTTTATGTGGACAATTTTGAAGAGCACAGGCCAGTTCTTTTACTAAATGTTTACCAATTTAGGCTTTGTCTTACCTATCTCATAATTAGATTTTGTTTAAGCATCCTAGTTTCAGTATTATATAAATAATATGTCTCTCAGAGACTCACACCTGAAGGTGCACGGTGCCTCTCGTTGATTATAACTCCGATAGCCTGCTCAAATAGCTTTTCTCATTGTATATATTTACTCTTTGCCTTCTTGAATCTAATTGGTTCTCTGATGGCTAGTTTTTGTGTCAACTTGATACAAGCTAGGGCCACAGGGCAAGAGGGAACCTCAACTGAGCAAATGCTTCCACTATATTGGCGAGTAGGCAAATCTGTGGGGCTTTTTCTTGATTGATGATTGATGTGGAAGGGCTCAGTCAGCTGTGGGCAGATAGTCCTGAGTTATATAAGAAAGCAGGTTGGTGGTGGTGCATGCCTTTAATCCCAACACTTGGGAGGCAGAGGCAGGTGGATC
>LOJH01054238.1:0-12061 GCA_001685095.1 Ellobius talpinus
TATATATATATATATATATCACATATATTCCTATTGCTGGATAATTGGAAAAAACTGCCAATACACACACACATACACACACACACATACATGCATACATACTCATCAATACATTTAGTTATTTTACTCTTGGATAAAAACAGCAAAACCTCCTATTTGAGACTGACAACAGATTTTACATTTTTATTAATATGTGCTTGGATTTTTGAATATTTTAGAGATGGTTTTAAAATTTTAAGCTATATTCTTATGCCATGGACAGAATCATTTTCATTCAGCTTAGTAGGGTAAGCATTCTGATTCCTCTTACTATGTTACTCTGGAAATATTCTGAAAAGAGTGAGGGTACCTTAGTAATTGATATACATGAACACAATCTCTTTTGCCTGAAGCTCTTCATCTCTGTTATATTCTTTTCAGTGTAGTTGCCCAGACTACCAATCCAAGGGCCAGAAGTGGAACAAGGAGAAAAAGGCGACGTTTATTGGTTTGTTTCCTCCATCTACATCTTAGCTTTGATGAACACTGGGGGACATTTTGTCTTTCAGGACATGTGTTTGTGCATATCCATCATGGCAGCTGCTAACCCTGTAAAAAGACTATTAGAAACACTATGACTGCTATGAAGAACAATTTTCTTACAAGAGACTTTGAGTCAAATACAATGGACTTCAGTCAACCTAAATTAAATGTAGATTCATTCAACTACTTCTTAGCTAGATCCTAAAACTTTATAGTAAATTAAAGAAGAAAGATAATGTGGGTGAAAGTTTATTTTCCAGAGTTTGAAGTTAGTAGTGTTACTATTGCTTTCATTTATACCCACTTAGGGAAACTGAAAATGAGTGTATATATCATCATACAGCTCAAAAAATCACTTCATTTCTTTAGCTAGAAGCCTTTGCAAATATATCTTCAAACTCATGTGATATTACCAACAAATATAAAGTTGTAATTCACTGCAATGTGTCCATATGTATACACATATTTATACACACATACAGAGGGTCCAGCCTACGGCAGGTCAGAGAAACTCGAAACAAAGTACAATGTCAGTGAGAAACATATACAGAGTACTTTACAAGGGATGAAAGCTTCCTCTTTATTTTGATTATACTTTCTGTCTTTGTTCTACTCTATTCTTTTTTGTTTTGTTGTGTTCTACTAAGATTTTTCCTTTTACTTCTCTGATGACTTCTTTCTACATTACTTTCTGATGTCTTTCTTCTTCTTTACTTTCTGATGTATTCCTTCTACTCTACTTCCTGATGACATCTTTCTACACTTCTCCCTGATAACTTCCTTCTATGCCACTTCTTGATAACTTCCTTCTACACTACTTTCTGATGACCTTCCTCTGCCATCTTTCGTGCTACACTATTCTTTTTACAATATTTTCTTCTATATCTTTCCTTCTAAATCTTTCCTGGTGATTTCCTTCTCTTCTTTATTTTTTATCTTACAGTACACATATCCCAGCATTATTTTTCTAGCAATATAAAAATTTAATATGATTGCATTCTATTGTTTGAGAGAATGATTACAATAAATACAGATAAAAGCATGTTTCAATATCACTTACCTGACTACACATTTACATATTACAGGTGGAAGACAAATTAATACCAAGAACCCACATACCATTAAACATTAATCCTTTAGAGTTCTCATAGATCAGGAGACATTTAGCCACAACTGCTCACAGAGGCAGTAATTGTTATAATTGCCAGAAAATCAGGTAACTAGTTCCACTTTTCATATATTAAAGCTCTGTCTAACTACTTTAACTAGCCACTCAATTCTTTGTTTTCTAGTTACATGAAAGAAATTGTCTAAAGCTTTGTTTCAGCTATGATGTACACTGGAAAACATGAATACATTTCCCAATATCAAAAATAACTTTAACTAATAGGACTCAATTGTTTTTCTCTAATCATTAAATTAAACCATAGTCAAGATGTCTCCTCAGGAGAAACTTATGAGTCCTAGCTGTGTGACACTTTTCTGTTATTGTTTCCTTTCTCTGCAGCCTATGTTTTATTAGGGGTTGGGGAAATGCCCTATCTTGCCTTTACCCATATTAATTTTACCACTAAATTAATTTCATCATAATTAATTTCTATATTTATTAAAAACCTTTAATCATCAGAATGCTATTTAAATTAACACTATTATTGTTTAAATAATAAAACCATTACTTCAATTAAACAGTGCAGATTAGGAGCAAATCACCTTCATAATAATAATCCACAGGTAAAAATTTCCAACATAATGGGATATGTCCATGAAATAATCACACAATATTGAAGGTAGTGAGGATCTCTTCACATCCATTTATACCAAGAGATACAAGAGAAAATTGGCAGTGGCAAAAATGTTAAGGCACACATAGTGTCAAGAGACATTCTGGAGCCTGAAGCCCTTGGTCTTTGCCTATACAAGTCTCACCCATCAGTGCCTTGCATTCTGGTGGTCCAGTCCCTGAATGTAAATGCTACTTGCTGCTCTTCTCGCTTGACAAAAGTCATGAAAACCTACATAAATATAAATACGTATAATTCATATTTGTAGAGTATATTTTATTACATATGCACAATCGAAATGAAAATGGTACATTGCTGACACATAGTAAATATTAGAGGATTTTGAATCATAACAGCAACTGTCATCAGTTTCCTTAATTCATATCTCTAATATTTAACATCAATTTAACTATGGTCAACTTCACCTGCTGATGCATGTTTGCATACTAAACTGTTATGTTGATTTCTAATTTCCTTAATTATGTAACAGCAGCAACTGGATGCTAAAAGTTTGGTCTATTCCAAAATATGAAAATAATAAATTATTTTATTGTGGAAAAAGACAAACAGTAGAAAAAATACTTTATTCCAGATATTTATTTCCAAGACCCAAATTTTGTTCCTCTGAAAAAACAGTATATGCTCTTAAACCACTGAGTCAACTCTGCTCCCAACAGTAAAGGTCATTATTAGTGTTATTGAACATTAAAAGTTCATTGTTGAAATATTCAAAAAAATAGATTTAATATTATTTAAATTTCAATTAGTATATAAAAGGAAATATTTATTAATTAACACTTTCTTGTTAATGATAATAAGAAAAGTGAACCTGGTATGGGAGTGTAATGCACTCTAGAATTCCATGAATTCAGGTTATTAAACCAGAAGTATTTAGAATTCAAGCACAGCCTAGCCTATTTGGAATAATTTGTCTGAATAAGAACCATAAAAATAAAGAATATAAATGTTAAAATGGAAAATACTGAAAGGTCGTGTTTTGAAATTCAGGAGACATTCTTTGTCTTATAACACAAATAAAAAATCTTCCACACTATAATAAGATCAATTATGTTCACATAATAAAGATCTATCCCAAGAGAGTAACTGAAGAAATACACAAAATATTCAATTACTCACACATTCATTTGAGAGACACAACCAAATCCACAGAAAATTTCAATTACCACTCTACGAATCAAAGTCAATTTATTGTTGGTACAAGCATAAGGTGCAGAGTCATTACTTACAAAGAGGAAAGACCTTTTTTCAGTCCCACAATGCAATCATTATCAGAATAGTTTCAAACTTTATACTTGCACATTCTTTAAAGAGTGTTAATAAAAAACAACAGATGAATCTAAAATGGCTGAAAGGCACTTAAGGAAAAGCTCAATATCCATAGCCATCAGAAAAAAAATGCGAATCAAAACAACTCTGATATTCTATCTTACACCTGTAATGATGGCCAATATCAAAAACACTGATGACAGCTTACCCTGGAGAGGTTGTAGCATAATGGGAACACTCCTCCATTGCCTGTGGGAGTGCAAACTGGTCCAGCTACTTTGGATATCACTATGGCAATTTCTCAGAAAATTAGGAAATAATCTACCTCAAGACCCAGCAATAACACTTCTGGGAGAATGTGCAAAAGAACCTCATTCATACCACAAGGACAGTGGGAAAAATAATGGTGTCTTGAAATTTGCAGGCAAATGGATGGATCTAAAAGTAACCATATTGAATTAGGTAACCCAGACCCAGAAAGCTAACTAAATATAATATGTGCTCACTCATAAGTGAATTTTAGACACAAACTAAAGAAAATTCAGCCTACAATTCACAACCCCAGAAAACCTACACAACAAAAAGTATCATAAAAAAGACATACATGGATCTAATATGCATTGGAAGTAGAAAAAGACAAGAAGTCCTGAGTAAATTGGAAGCATAGGAATCATGGGTGTGAGCAGAAGCAGAGAGGGGAGGAAGGAAAGGGAGCAGAGAAAAATTTATCACTCAATAAAAACAATAAAAATTTGAGCTCTATGCCTCTAGTGTTTTGTTAAATGAAAATGTTTAATATTCAATTTAAAAAAATAGGAAAAAGGCCTTGGAGACACTAGACAAGTTCAAACACATGTGTGTGTCCCTGTGTGTGTGTATACACAAAACAGTGATACAATTGCAATAAAAGCTATTTATTTACAGTAACTTAGCTGAGAATTCCCTGGCTATATACAATAGCCAGGGTATGGCTATTTTTTGGTATGTAATTTTTTGTCTTAGTATAATTTCAACTTATTTTCTCCTCTTCTTCAATCTTCTATAAAGATATTCATATTTATCCATTTTAAGTCACATTTCATGATGAAATTTCTGTTCCATGTATGTATGTATGATAACTTGATTCATATTTTAATTGACAATTTGGCCAGCACCCAGACTGTCCTGCCTGCAGCCCACTACTGCAACCTCTCCAGCCATCCGGTTTTTTTCCACAGCATAATCCCTGTAGTGTCATAGTTGACTGCTGGCAACTGCTTTAGGTTCATTGATATTTTGCCCACCAAAAACCTCTCTCCGTGTACGGAATCACTTTAAGTGCCCTTAATATTTGCCCATAAATTGTCAAGCAAAGCATATTTGTTGGTATCTGAACAGGCAACCACCAAAGTGTGACAATTTGCTGCCTCTGGTCATATCTCTCTGCCAATTATGTCTCTCTGCCATGCAGCTGCAATTGTGACACTGGCTCTACAATAAGGCTTATTACATTTACAACAATTTACTGAAATTTCCTAATGGAAGATATTAAACTAATAAATTTGAAAGTTTTATGATGACAGACAATGTTTTGCTTGAACTATTGATGGAATTCTGCAAAGCATATGTGATTTGTCTTATATATACATTTATTTGATTTGGGGAATTATCCTTGTTTTTCATATTATATCCTCGTGAAAATGGTTTGATAACAGAGTGAAGAATGAGGCACTTTTAGAAATGATACAGTTTTTATAGACTAACAATAACAGCTATTTGAAAAAAATAATATCTTTAAAATTGGTAAAAAATTATTTGACAGACAAAATTGGATCAGTGCCAAATGGTGCTGAGAAATTATCTGAAAGAATACATACTGCTGAATGTAACAATTGAAATCTGTTAAAAAGTTATGATAGGTGAACACATAGGGTATCTCTCCAGGAAGGCAATATGCACACCATCCAAATAATGTCCAAAGAGGACACATTATCTTTCACTGACTAATTTCATACTTGGAATCATATGTACAGAATAAGGACTAGAGGCTAATGAATCAATGAGCACATTAGAACTATACACAGTACAGGACATTCAGACTTTACATAAAGCAGTGGCAAAAGGATTTGAAATGATTGAGGAAATTATTGGAACTGATGATCAGTGAGAAAATGTACAATAACAGGATTTAGCCTCACCAGTACATGTCAGAGTCAGGGATGACTTACCCAGAGTACTAGCTCCTTATCCAGTAATCCCCCTGACAAGCTATCCAGTAGTAAAAACCTACAGGATTTTAAAATGTAAATGACAACCTATAGGCATGAGTGATCTAAAGGTAATTAAGCATGCAATAGTATCTTATGGCTTGTTTCACCATTTGTTATGAAAATGGTGAATATGTGGGCTTCAATCAGTAAGTTTACCCCACATCATTGGCTTCAGTCAGTTTCAGTTGTCCTTGAAGATGAAACACAGCTGTTATGGAAGTGCTATTAACAAGTAGAGGCAAAAATTTTAGAACAACAGGGAAAAAGAAAAGGATTTGAGGCTTCCCAAGATCAAATTCTTGGTGAGAGCTATTACACAATTCCAAAAGACCAGGCTCTATATGATAAACTCACCCTGTTCCTATGCCACACAGCAGCAATAAATGCTTGGGACAGGATTCAAGATCTAGGAAAATAGTTGAATCATATACCAGGGCTAAACAGGGCCAGAAAGAACCCTTTAGGGACATTTTACAAATATTAAGTATGGCTGTATAAATAGGAGTAAAAGACCAAGAAGCTAGATGAGTACTTTCAGAATCTCTGACTTCTGAAAATGCCAACTTAGAATACAAAAAATACTTGAGCCTTTAAAAGTCAGATCAGAACCAATGGATGAATGGGTCATGCATACAATGAACTTTGAGACATTTGACTATAATACTGAGGATTTGGTAGGAGAAGCAATTTACAATGGTATGAAGAAACAGTAAAATGACAAATGTTTTAATTGTGGTAGAATAGGACATTTGAGAAGGGATTGTAGACAAGGAATTCCTAGAAATAATGTATTCTCTGGGAATGGCAAGCTTCTGTACTATGTAAAAGACATGGCAAAGGCTGATATTCAACCAACAAATGTAGGTTGACAAGAGACAGACAAGGCAACCCAATACCATCAGGAAACTCCTTGTGCGGGCCTCTCACAGGCCCCATGTCAAATGTGTTCCAGTCATTCCCAGTCACTGTGGAGAACATGTCTCACCACAAAAATTTAAAAACCCAGTGTCTGTTGAAAAAAAGAAAAAAATACTGTTATGGATAATGGAACAGTCATGAAGGATAAATCAAAATCTCTAATAAGAAATAAAAAATGTATATTTTGGCAGACATCTATAAATTATCAAAGACGTAAAGCTAAGAGTTCATAAAAATAACATTGTAATTGAGGAATTAATGGATGCAGGTGCTGATGTGACTATCGTTACTCCAGAATCTTGGATCCAAATTTGCTTCTTCAAGAGGCAGATGTTCAATTCCAAGGAATTGGAACCTGATCTCAAGTGAAACAAAGCACAAGATGAGTTGAATGCATAGGGCCAGAAGGAGAGAAAGGAAGGCTGAGGCCATATGTGACTAATATTACAGTGAATTTATGGGGGGTTTGATGCAGCAATGGAATAACCATATTAACATTCCTACAATCCCATAAACTCAAGTTACTGATTCACAATATTCAGAAATAGTTGTTTTGCATAATGAAACTGCTGAAGTTATACCAGATGATACAGAATTGATTTAATTATTCATACATGTTCAAGATATAATCACGAATAGACTTTGTCCCATATACATGACACACATCCAATCTCATATGGTCTGCCAGGTCCTCTAGCATAAGGTAATGCAGAAATTTATTGATTAGTGGTTGCAAATGTGTTGAAGGCTTTAGAATTTTATAAAAAAGATGTCGAAAGCAAAGGTTTAAAGAAAGAGTTTTCTAGTATATGGCAACAAGCTAAGAAGATCATAAAGAGATTTCCTACTTGCTCTTTCTTATAACCAAACACTGCTACCTGCATGGAATAACCTAAAGAGTATTCAAATGAATAAAATCTTGAAGATGAATGTGTTTCACTTTACATAATTTGGAAATTTAAAATATGTACACAACACAATTGACACTTATTCAGGTTTTCAATGGGCAAGTGCCTTGAAATCAGAAAAGACTGATTTAGTAATCATACATTTATTAGAAGTTATGGCCAAAATGGGTATACCTGCAAAAATAAAGACTGATAATGGTCCACCATATATCTTTAAGAAAATAAAACAATTCTTTGCTAATTATAATATAAAGCATATTACAGGTATACCAAACTATCTTATAGGTCAGGTATTTATACAAAGATAAAAATTGAACTATAAAGGATATGTTAAACAAGCAGACAGGGATGGCAAATATCCCAGAAATAGAAATAATAATGCTTTTTAACCTTGTTTTCTTAATGCTAATGAGAAAGAAACAGGGACAGCAGAGAGACATTGGATAATAGAAAAAAAACTTCTGAATTAAATCACCCAATGTATTTCAAGGATGTTTTAACTCAGAATGGAAATCAGGAGATGTGGTCCATTGGGGATGGGATTTCACTCTTGTTTCTACAGGAGAAGGAAAACTATGGACACTATCATAATTAATAAACATTCAATTTGAAAAGGAGAAGCCTCCTGAGAAAGAAAAATGACAGCTCATCCACAGAGGTGACAATCATACCGGTGTTAAGAAAGCCTTATAATGGTGGAGGCAGCATTCTGTTCTTGACTTTGCAGGAAAGTAATCATCTTCAATTAGTCAAGAGACCCTGGACATTTGGATGCCTAAAGGGGAAAAGATAACCAGAAAGTTTCACCAAACAAAGAAAACTATGACTTATGAGGACATGTCATCTGCAGGGTAAAATTTCATTTTCTGTATATATACACACACACACACACACACACACACACATGAACTTCAGAAAAACCCCATCAAATACTAAGAGACTATTTGCAATTACAGCAGAGAGCAATATTGAAACTTGACAATCATTTTAGTTTTATAGGATTCCATGGAAAGAACATTGCCTCCATGACAGCTGGAAGTAATTTTAGAAGATGATGGCCCTTCTTCCAACAAAGTTTGTTCTCAGCATTAGAGACATCAATTAGGAGTTGATTATAACTGGTATAGGATTGGAGGCTGGGTGGAAAATAAAGGAAATTGAATGGGATAATAGGCAGATTAGTGTGAACTTACTCACACTAATAATGGGTAATAGAGTGAATACTTGTGAGCTATTATTTACAGACAATTTACAATGGTATAGATTATGTATTTTGATATGAATTCAAATTATATTGTTATATTGAGTATATATATATATATCCTCTTTCTGTTTATGATATCACTACATTTTTATAAAGTTATTTTGTCATATTTTATGCATGCATGTTTCGACATCTGTTTAATACATTCTGTATATTGATTCAATTTTAGGATATTTATCATATTTCATTATACACTTCTACCTCTAATCAAGATATTTATATATTGTTTACATTTTGAAACCACTTTCCTCATTTGCTGCACAGTTGTCTAAAGATTGTTTAAAAATCTGATATGAAATCTTAGTCTTTAAGTTATACAGGTATCAAATATTATAGGTCAATAGTCAGTTATGTTTGTCACACTTATAGTAAGACTAATCAGGATTTTTAGATACATAGAAATTTTATTTCGCCTAGATAGGTAATCTTCATTCACTTCAAAAAATGTAGAATATGACTTAAAAATTCTTAAGGTTCTGTTAATGTGAGAGACGATTTCTCTTGGCATCACTGATCTGTTTTGATTTAAAAGATTGCTCTTGGTATCACTGTACATTAACAAGAAAAGGACGAAAAAATATTTTGTCATCATGGTGCCTAGAGAATGATGAACACTGAAGACACTCCATTAGGAGCTTCTTTTCTTCTTGGCCAAACTGGTCTTTGGGTAAGGAAATGTCCATAACTGGAAAAATGCACGGTGTGAAGATTGGACAAGCAGGACACAAGACAAAAGACTGCCAAACCTTGTCAAGACAGGATAAGACGGTTTTTAAAATTTTATTGCCTCTAAAATGGTCTGTCAGTTACTCTAGGCATTAGCCAAATTTGGTTGCTCCAATGTTGCAAATGAGATATTGGGTGATTACCCAGGGAGAGTTGTCTCTGTACTTTACTACACATTTTGGAAGATGCTTGATTTCATTTCCTGCATACTCATGTAATATTATGTTCCTTCTCTGGTCTTTGATGAGGTTGAAACTAGATAGTGATAGTTACTTTCCTCTCATGTTAGCCAAGCCATTTCTAAAACAAGACTTAGACTCCTTAGAATAGAATAATTATTGAAACATTTAGCATATAATTTTTTTGCTTAATATTGTTTATGCTAGCTGTACTTCTCGTTTTTATACTTGATATCTGTTATTATTCTATAGAGTTTTGTATTGGGTTTGGAACTCTCTTTTTTAAACAAAAGGGTAATGGGGAACCTCCTTCAACCAATGGCCTTTGAGAAGCTGGTGCATACCCATGCTCTCTCTCTCTCTGTCTCTCTGTCTCTGTCTCTCTCTGTCTCTCTCTGTCTCTGGCTCTGTCTCAGTCTCAGTCTCTGTCTCTCTCTCTCCCCTGGATACTGGGTTTGGTTCCTGTTCCCATTACATACAGAGACCTGTGAACTGTGAGTTCCCTCTAATTAAAGAATGCCTTTATTTAATCAATTCTGAGCTAGTGTGGAATCATTTTATTCGTGTTTGCCTTCATCAAGTAATATCTTCCAAGTCCACACACAATGCTACAATGACAGGATTCTGTTCTTTGGCAAAGCTGGGTAGGATTCCATTGTTAACATACACCATTTTCCTTCATTAATTTGACTCTTTATGCCTTGAAGTTGAGAGCATAGTCATTTCTGCAAAATAGTCACCTAGCCTGTGTACATACATACCATTTTGGGGGACTGTACAAAGAAATTTTCAGAATTTGTCATGCTATTTTTGTGAAGGTTCATCAGTGTATGTTTTCACCAATGATTTTCAATCCCTAATTTTTTTCATCCTATCATCACTTGTTAATGTTAATATTATTCATAATAATTACAAATATTTGATGGTTTTATTTTCTCTGGGATATGACTTAATGACACTGCATTTTTTTATATATACGTGGGGAAGTTTTGAACTGCAATCAATCAATAAGCTTTTCTAATGGTTAATTTGTACACTACTCTCCCATATCTTATAGTTATATACACATATTATTTGAGAAATGATTACTCAGACCTTTATCATTATATCACCGTAACATTTTTTTCTTGTTGCCAGATGGCTAATGTGCTTAAATCTGAATAGATGCATGGTTTAGAATTTTTTTAATTTCAGCCAGTTTATTTTGACATTATTTCCAATTCCATTTTGGAGATTTTTTTGATGTGGTGCAATATCCCTTATAGGTTATGCTTTTGTTTCCTATGTTTGGGGATTTAAATTATTTGATGTAGAGCAAAATGTGTTACAGATTCCCATGTTTTTTTCAGTAATTTTAGTTTCAAATATTCAACATAAAAATTTGGTTCCTTTTTATTCATTTTTAGTTATAATCTAAATACTACTTCTAATATATACATATGCATACATGCATACACCATTTTCCTCATTATTATTTATATAGCATATTCTTCCAATCTCTTGTCATGTTCTTGGAAACACTGGACAATCAATAGATCATAAGTTTACATATTTGTTTGGCAATCTCTATTATGTTCCTTTGGTCTATATATGTGTGTGTGTGTGTGTGTGTGTGTGTGTGTGTGTGTTTACACCAGTCACAGGTTGTTTTGGTCAATTCAAATTTATAGCTTTATCAAGACAAGTTTCTTATAATTCTAGCTTTCATTTTTCTTGTTAATGCTCCTAGTATTTAATGCCATTAATAACATTTATAAAATATTAGTATAGGCTAACTTTCTAGGATAAATTATCTTCCACAGACAATATATTGAATATTCATATAAATTATACATTTTAATATTGTATCAATATTAATTATCCAGGCTATGAATATGGGCATCAATATATTTATAAACAATTTACATATTACCAAAATATTATGTTATTTTTCATGTAGAAATATTTCTTCTGTTTGACTAATTATAATTCTATTTTATTATTTGTATATATTATGCATGAGACTCTTGTGCTGATTTCCTTTTCCTAAAGTTTGCTGTTATACTAACGTAAAGGTTTTTTTGTTTTGATTTTATTAAAAATTTCCACATCCTCCCTTCATCCCATTTCCCTCCTCCTCCCCCCACTCCACCTCCCGCTCCCTCTCCAGTAAAAGAACAGTCAGGGTTCCCTCCCATGTGGGAAGTCCAAGGTCCTCCCCCCTCCATCCAGGTCTAGGAAGGTGAGC
>LOJH01054244.1:0-12060 GCA_001685095.1 Ellobius talpinus
CTAATGGTAGCTCACCAACTTCAACTGGACTGGGAGTGAATGAGCATGGGAACAAACAAGTCCCTCTGAAGGTAGTTGACAGTTGGGGCAGACTGAGGGGTCACTGATGGTGACACTGGGATTTGTCTCTACTACATGTACTGGCTTCTTGGGATCCTATTCTTTTTGGATGTATACCTTGCTCAACCTAGTTGTAGTAGGGAGGGCCTTGGACTTTCCACAGGGTGGGGTGCATTGCCCTCTCTTAGGATTGGAGGGAATGGGGTGGGAGGGTCTGTGGAGGGAGTAGGAAGGGAGTGGGAGGAGGGAAGGGAGTGGGAATTTGGATTGGTATTTTTAAGTAATAAAATAAAAATATAAAACAAAGTAATTTAGACTTTTTCCACATTTATTGCTTTTTAAATTTAGTTTTGAAAATGTCATACATGAGGATTGTGTTTTCATTACTTTGCACCTCCTCTCCACCGACTCTTGCTGTGTACCCGTTCAATCCCTCTCAAATTTATGATCTTTCCATTTTAATTAATGTATTGCTTTTAAGTTGTGGGCATTCAGTTTTTCTAGCACTGTTCTTTGAATATGTCCTCTTTTCTCTACTGTAGGTTTTTTGCCATATTTGCCAAATATCTATCATACAGCTGTAATGATGATTACTCATGTTTGGGTCTTCTATTTTCTTCCACTGATCTGCTTGTCTGTCTTTGTGCCAGTACCATGCTGTTTTTATTACTATAGCTTTCAAAAATAGCTTGAAATTTGATATAATAATCATTATTTTTACTTAGGAATTCTTTAGTTATCTGGAATGTGTCTGTGTGATTTTGTATGAACTTGAGGACTTATTTTTAGTACTTATGTGAAAATGTTGGTGGATTTTGATTGACTTGGGTTTGCATTGAATCTTTAAATTGTGCTTTTGGTGGGATGTTCATTTTTTACTATATGAGTTCTAATCCATAAGCATAAAAAATCTTTCCATCTTCTAGTGTCTTACCCAGTCTCTGTCTTAAGGGTCTTACAATTTTCATCCTAGGGTTTCCATAGTAACTATCTAAGTTTTATTCCTTGAGTTTTTCTGTTTCTTTGTTTGTTTTGAGTACAAGAGTCTTTCAAGATCTCTTTCCAAACGTGCTTGCTATTTGTGTATCGAAACATTGCATACAACTTTGTTTTAAGTTTTTTATTTATCTACTTTGTGTATATAAATGTTTTGCCTGTATGTATGTGTACTCAGTACATTTCTGGTGCCTGCAGAAGTCAGAAGAGATGGTTGGATCTTCTGACATTGGAGTTATGGGTGATTGTGAACTATCATGTGAATGCTGGATATCTAACCTAAAACAGGGAGTGTGGGGATGATGCCAACATGTGAAATTAGAATTTATTTATGGATTGAATATGCTGTAGATGTCCAGTCTATTAATGTCTGTTTTATCACTCACATACACATGCCCCCACCCCCAATATGTCCGTGCTTGAATATGACACTTAAGATAAATAGAATATTCTCAGAATATTCTGCTGCAAATAATTATCATGGCCGTTAAAGGAATTTCATGCCTTCTCAAAATTTGGCTTTTACATGTTTACTTTGCCACATTGCTCTTTCTCAAAATTTGTGTTATAATTCAATAATAACCTTATCCTTCACTCCTGACTCCTGCTGTAAAATACATTACTTATCATATATTTGCCAGTAGGTATTCTGTGAACTTGTAACCTTTACAGGAAATTCATTGGTAAATCTAAAGCCATCTTAAGTTCCCTCCACAGACAACCAAAACCTAGCAAAATCTAAAAAGAATATAATCAGGTGTGACACACACTACGCCCCCCCCCGTCTGTGCTCTATTGCTAGAATCCAGTTTGCGAGCTTCGAGCAAGGGGCTGGAGGTTGAGAAAACACACGCAGAGACAGACCAACACACGGACCTCCAATCACTGGTACAAAGCCCTTCTTTAATATCACCATGGAGGCTTAAATACACAGCTGTCAATGGCCAACAGGTGAAAATCCCATCCTCTGATCCTCTAGGTAAGGCACAGCTTTTAGTAACTTCAATTTGAAGACTGTAGACAGGGAAGAGCCGCTGAAGGCCAGGACTCAATTGGTCCCAACACAGGTGGACCTCAAGAATAGTTTGTTACCACCCTGCAATTATTGTTGTACAATGACTACAGAAACTATTTGGTATGTTTTTTCGAATATATGACATAGAGACAAAAACTTTTCTTCATAGTTTTTCAGATTTTGGGATATCTTTATACATAAGAACACTAAGGTTGAAGACAGAGGAAGGTTTGAATTTTCTGTTCTACTTACTATCTTGTGTGTTCTTTAACTCAGTGTCTATTTTATGTACTTAAGTGACAAGAATATTTTAAAATAACCATTACATACATAAATTGCACATATTACTTGCTTCAGTGCCTGACATATAGCCTGTATCACATTTGTATCTGCTATAAGTACTGATAATTATAGTGGTAAAGATTACAGTAGGAAAGAAAATGTAAATGCAGTTAAATGCTCTCCATCAGTTCAGAAACTGTAATTTTTCTTATATGCAGTTATTTTTTATGATAAAATGTTATCTTTTACTATACAAGAGTGTCATATTCTATTCTACAATTTAATTGCTAAGAGGTTTGGCTAGGAAAAAAATTGTACACAGTAGCAATAGTACACTTTAGCTCAAATCAACGTACTTTAGTACCTCAAGCATTAGCAAATATAAATCAGGAGACATCTTCTTTATCTCTTATTGACTCTCTACAAACACGTGCCGTGTTTCTATAGATTATGCACACATTTTATTTTTCTTAATTTTAAATAAGAACAAACCAACCTGTGTGTTTTAATTAATATCAAGTTGTTAATTTCTTGGAAAGGAAACACTAAAGTCAATTACATAATCACGTTTACAATTATTTTATTTGTAAAAGTTGCCTCTGAGAAATTGAATCAATTTAATGTTCCACTATCTCCCAGAGGGGCTAGGGAAATTGTGTTTGCTTAGGGGATTAGAGAGACAAAAAAACCCCACAGGTGCCTAAGAACTTATTGCCAGATGCCCCTCTCCTCTGTGTTACTTTGTTCTGATTTCATCTTATGCATAATATAAGGTCACAGACAAGTTGAAATCTGTGTGTGGTGATTTATCTTAAATGGGTTTCTGACCTTTCAGTTGCAGAATGGTATTTTGAGAAAGAAACTACCTTGGAATCATTTGTGCAGGTTTCTGTCCTGTCTGGTTTGGCCTTGCCACTCTGGTCTCATCCCTTGGCACATCTGTACTTTCTTTCCTGACCTGACTCCACTGGCTTCATTCTTTACTGTTTCTTTCCTGACTCTGTCTGAACAATTTTTGAACTTCTAGATATTTAGGCCCATCATTGTAGCAGTTTCTGACTTCAGGTATTTATAAGTTATTGTCCCCCTCAAAAGCCCCATGTCACACCCATTTCTACTTTAAGTTGGTCCCCATATAATTCATCTTTCTCTTCTTACCTGAGGTGGCAGTACCTTCTCTACCCAACCTACAAATGTGAGCCAGTGCTGCAGAATTACAACACACACCTTAGCAGTAGTGTTCAAATGCCTGCAATATGGGGGGCTATCACTTATCCAAAGCACCACAGTTACTCTTAGACTAGATGAAAATATGGCCCCTTGGGATGGCTGTGACCGAAAACTAAGCTGTAAATATTTGCACTCAACAAAAACATTATGATAATTGTGGGCACACACACACACACAAAGAGATTTATGAATTAGAGATTAATCAAATTTTAGTGAGCAGGAAATATTAGCATAGAAGTACATGACTTACCATTATTGTAATTTTCTTTTTCCACTTTTCAGGAAAAAGTGCAACATTTACAGAAGGCTTTTGCTTCACGAGTAGATAAATCCACGCAGACTGAACTTCTAGGCTGTGAGGTAAGACCATTTTTATCTTCTTTATTGGTTTTCAGACTTTCACAGCTTATTTACCTCTGCTGTGGTGTTCCAGGTTGACTGCATAGAATTGGGCTGTTCTCTGTTCATCACTTGTTCTAAACATTCCCAAACACCTTGTTGAACTGAAAAAGATAATTCCAGGCACCAAATGGCATACGAAAGTCCTTTTAACTTTTTTACAGCAACATTTCTAACCTGGTGAATTTTAAGATACATAAATATGTGCATAAGAATACTATAATTCATAATATAATATAATATAACTATAATAATAGGATAATTTTTTAAAGAAAATTCTAATTTATTTATTCACAATTTAATAAAGTTATTAGGTTTGCGATAACCTAAGGCCAAATATTTTTACATTCAGGCATGTAAAAAACCTCCAACTTTGTAAACAATTTTACCATAATGTTTTAGCTCTTGGACTTCAGTGTAGGCAATGCAAGCAATTTAATTAAAAGTTAGTGTTTTTTTCTTAATGTAAAATACTTGCTGATAGGATTGTAAAATGTTTTGAACCTGATATCCCTCCAGAAATCCTATATGATTTTGTAAAGCTGATGTAAATAACAGTTTTTCTTAAACATAGCTCTAAATTTTGTGTTTTGTTGAATTGCTTTCACTCCCCTCTGCTAAAAATAAAGGCTCCATGCTGTCTATTGGGAGAACCTGTTATTACACTTTGAAATGTTGATGAGTAAGCTTAGTTGACAAAACTGGATACATTCAAGCTTTGAGTTTTGTGGACATTTCACTATAATGACAGCATATATTTATATTTATATCTCATGTTATCAGATAACATAAATGTAGAAGTCACTTGTGTTCCCATGCAAAATGCAGCATTATTTTTATATTGTATGCATGTCTCTGTTACAAAACAAACCAGTTTTGACTTCAAGTACAAATTGTTTTCAAAGTTTAATTTTAGTTTAAAGCTACTAACAGCTATTATTTTCTGGGGAATTTTTTATAATATTCATTTTAATGTTTTCTTCTAGATGTTTAAGTAATTTACAGCTACTAATACCATTACAACGTTTTTAGCCTAGTTTTAGATGTTATCTTCGTGCTGTTAATATTTATTTTTGAGAGAAACTCGTTTTATAATTTTAGGATAGTTTACAAGTAATCCATTGTTTATCTCTTTTGACTTTTTCCCCCAATATGACAATTGTAAATACATATTTGTGTATCAGCTCTTAGATATCATGCGTTTTAGATAATTATCTGTGTATTTCTAAGTCTGAATGTCATAGATGTTTCAAAAAGAATTATAAAAGTACAATCCCCATCAAACCATATTGCAATATACATCATAGCACATGTACACTACAGGTTAGCTTAGAATCCAGCTACTTCAAAGCACTCAGTTCTTAAAGTGAGTTATTTAAATTCCAGGACGGTGAAGCCGTTTTTATCATAAGATCTGTAGGGCACCTGGCTTGTTAGGGAAAGTAATACATTCTTAATACAAAGACAAGGAAGACCCATACACATTTGGGTGTGGCTAGGTGTTTGAGTATCTCCATTCTAAGTGGCTCAGTAGTGACTCAACACAGACAAATAATACAAGACTTGTATGTACCAGTGTCATGTTTTAGACCCCATTGTGGATGCTGGTGAGAACTGGTGTCTGCGGGGTAAATTTGCTTCTCTGGGGATCATTGTATTCTTTCTCAAAGAATACACCTTAGTACTTTGCTTTATAAATATGCAAATGCAAATTTTAAAAAAGGTGTGAGGACCATGATAGTTCTCTTAAAGTCTTCATTGTGCTTAGTTTGTCTTCATGTGATGAAGGCAAAGTTGCCTATGACCTGAGGCCAAGAAAGAATGCTTCCTTGGTAGTGACTTCCAAAGAGTTCCCCTCCAAAGAGCTCCCCCCACCCCAAGCCCTTTTTATAGTCTGTAGAGCTGTTAACATTGGACAGTGCTCAGTTCTTGCTGATATGCTTAGCCTTTCCGTGGTATTTATATATAACACAATCCACACAATCAGTAAATGATGACTAAATGCACATAACTTAGCAAAGTAACTATATTTAACCACATGCACTGGAGAGAGCTTTCTATATGAAGAGCTGAGAAAAGAAATATTGTGAATCAATTAAAGGTAAGGCATTCAGAATTATGAATTGCAAAATAACTAGGACACATGTGACTCGTTCACACTTCTCCAGGAACAGGAACTGTCATCTGTAAACTGTAATACTTAATTTTAAATAATTTAACTTACATGTGCATATGAGTCACTCTATAATATTTTCTTCATAGTGTCATATAATTGTTTTAAGTTAGGATAAACACATTCACACCTACATATGTGTTTAAAACATCTATTTATAATTTGCTAGAGCTTCTCAGGGAAGAAGAAAAGATTTTTGTTGAAACTTTGTACATCATCTTTTATTCTTATGATTTCCTACCTGGTTTTTGAATCTGTCAATATCAACCACATTTGCTCTTTTATGGACCAATTGTGAGCATGAGTCAGAGGTGTGCATATCAGATTGCAAAATACCAAGTCACCATTAGCATTAAGGACATGATTTTTGTTACATATGCTGCATAAGAATGGAATCCATATCAACGCAGAGCGAAATATGCTAATAGAAGTTTACTACAGAGAAATTTAAAGGTTTTTTTTAAAAAAACATACTCTGTCATGAAGCAATATTTATAAGGACGTTCGAACCCAAATAATTTAAGTGTCACCTGCACTTGTGAAACAGGATAGAAGATGGATGGGTAGAATCATGAAACAACACAGTTTCTTCTAAGACCTTATCAGCCAATTGAGATCTTTCTGAAATCACCTGCATATAAAGACCTCCGTAGAGCACATATACTGCCTGTCAACATTTAAAGTTTGAGAGATACTGCAGATAATAATTTGATTAAACTATATGAGAGTAAATAGCTAAATTCAACAGGAAAGGTATTAATTATTATCAGTGAGAAAATTTAGGATTTAATTAATTTAATATTTTAGTGAAAAATTTTATTTTCTTGGTATCTTTTACAAAAGGTCATTCTTTTTATTAATATGAATGACTTCCAGTATAAATTTTTATTCAAGTAATACCTTGATTTTACTGAGAATAATCACAAAATTTGTCTTTTAGGATTAGAATTTTGAGTAACAAGATCTATTTTGTATGTGTTTTGAATTTTTACAGAATATCTTTAATATAATTGAATTTTAAAGATTTTTATCACTTTTTAAAATGTAAAATTGCCAGGTATTTCATCAAATATTAAATTGTTATGGTGGGCATATGTACTATTAATGGCTTTAATTTGACTATTGAAAGTGGGTTGAAGTTTGATTCACATATATTTTCAACCTAGTCCAGTACATATATATATTATATCAAGGTTTGATTACTTTGTGTTTTTCAACTATTTTAACTAAGTTTCTCAAGGAAATATGCTTTATATAAGAAGTTTCTACTCGGGCTAGAAAAATATACATTATATATGAAGGTATTGAGAGAATGTCTCAGTATACTTTTCTGTATATATTGATACATCTCCTGGCTTTACTATATTTCATTTTGGTGCTTATCCTGGCAGTTAAGATATATACTATACAAAGAGCCCTTAAATATATAAGAACTTTATCCTGTCTCATTCAGAACAGAGATGAGGATGCTTGTCTTTCACTGCATTTGTTGATTAGCCGATTTTTAGAGTGGGGAGTTTTTGTGCCATGCTGTTATCTCAGTTGAATGTTGTCAACTCAGCATTCATTGGTTCCTGACCAACTGTACTGTGTTAAATCTTCCTAGCCACAATGCTGTCATCTTTCACAGTCAGAACTTCTGATGTGTATGCCTATGTCTCAACCCTTGCCAGACAAAATAATGTCTTTCTCCAAATGCTCCATCTGTTAATATTCACTCGACTCTGGTATTTTTGTTCATACCTAGAAATTAAATCACCTGTATAAAGAATTGTAGAGTTTTGTTTGCTTTAGGACAATTATTTTTCATATTATATTAATTGTCTGATAAGAACATTGATTAAAATTGCTAATAGTAAACAGGTTACTTTCTATGTAATGCAGATGCTTGGTTTGTCCAATATGGATGGCCTTATAACACAGCTTTGAAAATTTGTTGAATTAATATTCAGCAAATATCACTATTTCCCTGGAACCTTTAACTGAAAAGCCCCAGATAGTCTCTTATTGAGTATGCAATTGCTTAATCTGTGTAATTAAATTAAGGATAACAAATGAAATGAAAAAGGCATCAGAAGGTTCTAAGGGAGAGGTACCACAGGAAGGAGCTACTGATATGTGAGAGGCTGAGAGTGGGGATGGCATCTGCAGAGTTGCAGAGGGACACTGAAACAGAGAAGGGTGAGCTGTGAGCCTTGGAAGTAGAGAGAAAAGCAGCTTTGATAGAAATCCTATTATAACATCCTCCCTCAAGACCTTCTGAAAGTCCCAGTCAGTGAGAGAATTGTATTATCTTTAACACAGTGCTGGGAGAGAATAGTCAGATTAACACAAAGACTAGACCACCTAGTATACAAAAGGGGCTTCTGTGCCAGGTAACAGATTGAGTGTATCAGGAAACCCACAGTAAAGAATCAAAACCTATCCGTGGGAACAGAGGACCAAGGCTTCCTTGTCTTGTCATCTGGGGAGCAGAGACTCAGGCCTATGTGTCCCATCCACCTGAGGGAACAGCAGACTCAGGCCTCCTTTGCATATCCACCTGAAGGAACAATGACTTAGTAACCCCCATACATAGCCGCTAGGTATAAGAAATAAAAGAAAAGCTAAACTCAACCAGAGTTCCTGATGGTTACATGTTTTCTATCTTCATTCTCTTCTCTTCTCTCTTCTCCTCTTTCTTCTCTCCTCTGTCCTCCCCTGCCCTCCTTCCCTTCATCTCCTTCCCTCTCCTCCCCCCTTCCCTTCTCCTCTGCTCTCCTTTTATCTCTCTGGAAGAAATGATATAAGCACATTTGCCCTTATATCTCTGTGTGATTGTTCCAGGGGTCACATTAGACCCATCTTCACCTACTCAAGTTCTCATAGAATGGGTCCAGTAGTTGCACATCCTACTGTATGTATGGGTTACATGCATCTCTGGGTTATATACAATATCTTATGAAATATAAATAATCTATAAATACTTGATTCATTATTTGGAGGTTGATACTTCTCAACCACTTGCTTTACCCTTTCAGATTTGAGGGTCTTCATGCTTACCTTACTTTTGCCAGTGAGAAAACTGAAATGGATTTTTTTAGAGACAAAGACGTTGACATTTGTAGATTGAAAGTGTTTAAGAAAATATATAAAGTGATTTTATAGTGTAGTCATAGAGAATTAAGGGAAAAAGTTTTATAAGTGTATTTATACAGAACTGGCACAGGAGCAGGAATTTTTAGACTATTCCATTAGAAACTTTCTTAAAAGCAAGCCATATATATCATTAACCTTATGCACTGTAAAGTAAGAATGCAAGGAAATTATACTCTTAGTGATGCTGAGTTAAGATGGTAATTACAATTGTAAATTTATGAGACTGATTTAGTATATAGAAAATTTATTCTAAAAGAGTATAATTTACAGCTCAGAATAAAGAGTCAGTTCTATAAATATCAGAATTATTTCAGATTTATCATTATTTTATGAATTTTATGTTTATAAATGGATTTATGAATTTGGACTTAATCCACCAAATCAATGTTATAGTCCAACATAGAATTATTTTCTGGAAGAAAAATAGTATAAAAGGGTTAGCATTTTCTTCAATTTTAAGGTAAAACATGGAACTGGATGAGAAGCTTAAAATCTCATGATTTCCAACTTTTTGGTTTTTGAATCTAGGTTACAAAACTGCAACTGAGAACTTTTTCCCACTGTTTTTCGCCAGGGTCTTTACAGCCTAAGCTGGCCTGGGACTTACTATGTGGTTTAGGATGACCTAGAACTCACAGCATTCCTTATTCTGCCTCAGTAACAGGCCTGGGCTCCCACATCAGGTCTGAGAGACTACTTCTTAGTTAAAAGGGGTTCGCAAGCATATTACTCATGATTGTGACTTATGAAATGTACAGCTAAACGAATTCATGTAAATTGCAAAGTATGCAAGTATCAGTGGATGTGAGAGTGCATACTAAATTTTGCATCTTTGAACAGTCTTATTGCCACCTTGTTTTTCCCCTAAACAAACTAACCACATCTATTTAACATACATATCATATACTCTTAAACTTTGCCATTTTAAATATGATAATTACTGTTTGCAACAATAGTAAAATATGACTTTCTTAATAATTTTATTAACTCATTATCATTTAATCATATGAAGATGTTAGTCGTTTTTACGTATCTTTAAAACATATCCTGTTAACGAGTAGGCTTGTCACATGCAATCCCCCTGCTGAAGAGATTATTGAGAATATAATAAAGTGGTGTGGTCCAACACCATCAATGCTATCTATAAAATCTACCAAGACATATGTTTCCATATACACCAAAGAACATGCTTCTAAGATATTCCCCCATCAGCATTTCTTGTTATCGATAATGATGGAAAACAACACAAATATTCATTAATAGAGACCAGTCTATTATCAAATAGGTGGTCATCCAGGCAAGAATAAAGATGAAATATCAATATTTTCATATGGAGATATCTTTAGACTATTAATAAAATGATACAAATTATGAATCTATAATGTATTACCTCATTTTTATGATATCTAATTTATGTACCCTACCTCAAAAAGGGAGATAATAGAATGCTTATGTGAGAAAGTAAGCAATGTAGTGTTATAGAATACCATAAATGAGATCAAGGAAACTTTCTTTGAGTCTGCATGGAAATAATGCTTCTCATGGAAAACAGGAAAGGGAGAGGTAAAAGTTAAGTGATACTCCTGAGCTCAACAGGCCATCAAACCGTACTATATACACCTTGAAAAGTAATTTTTTAAATGTGTTTTTATTTTAAAAAAATTCCCTGGTTTTGATCTTCAATGAGATTTCTTTTAAGGACAAAGAGAATTAACTACTCTATACTTCACTCAGTAGTACATCTCTGTCTACTGAAGCTATAGCCTCAGAGGACTAATTTGAAAGCATCCAAGTCTTCCAGCCTCATTTACAGTAGGCACTTATCAGCCTACATATCCAAGTAATGAGCGATGTTCTGTGAGACAATAGACAAGTTTCTCTTGAAAATTATATTCACATATAATATGGGCACACTGCACACACACTGCACACACACAAAAACACACTATGCGCATGCACAAACACACACACACACAGTGCATGTCTCAGTAAACTTTGCAGCATGAAATCAGAACTTCTCAAACCTAATGACTGCTCAGATTTTCCACTCCCTGATTATGTGATTTTATTATATTACCAACTGTTCCCATAGAGAACTCTTCCACAGGCTCTGCTCTATCAAGACCTGCTGTCCTGTGCCTCAGTTATTGAGAACCTTTCTTATAGGATTTCTTGATATGGACTCAATTGAGAAGGTTTCTCTTCATGTGGGATTTTTCAGAATCTGCCAGTACTGTTTGAGATACTTCGTAGTTGCCATTCTGATATGTTGCTATATCTTATATACTGACATGTACCGCACACATGCACACACACACACATCCTTTATATTGGTACATAATACAGTCTTATAGTATTGATTCTGTAGTTCTCTAGATCTCTTAACAACAATTTTACTGTCCTTAGGAATAAGTGATATTACACTTCTTTCATAGATATTTACTTAATGGATATCCTTGTTTTAAATATGTGTGAAATAGCCTGAAATACTTTAATTTCCTATCATGTGAGGTTTCAGCAGAAATGACAGACTGAAAGTTAGAGTAATAGTAGTTGCAGATTATAGAAATCATCCTGAAGCTCTGTGTGTAGGTCTCAGATAGCTGTGGTATACACAGTCTTCAAGAGAACCTCGTGCTATTTACCTATTAACTAATTTTCTGGCTGTTTTTCAGTGGAAGACTATATAAAGAGTTGAAGAAAATGGTATTTTTTTAATTTTTTTCATTTTTTATTTTATTATTATTATTATTAAAAAATTTCCACC
>LOJH01054245.1:0-12059 GCA_001685095.1 Ellobius talpinus
AAATGAATACAATTTGTGTGTTGTTATTTCGGGGTATAAGCTAGCCATGAGGGATCCAGGTGGGAACGCAGCCCGCCCATTCCATATCTCTACAACCCCCCTTGGAATACCAGGCCTTCTGGCAGAGAGGATCAGTGGGGACAATGCCACGGGGCGCCCCATCTTCTGCCTCTCCCGGGAAAGAATTCTGCTCCCATCTTGGAGACCCTTCACAGTCTGCCAAGAGCCTGGACAGTAAACATGTCACAGTGAGGCCAGCCTGCCAAGGCCACCGGAGCCAAGAATCACTTGCCTCAGGCTGTAAACAGTGGTCTCAGAGGCCCACTGGGGCTGGGAACTTGTGCTCTGCCTGCCTACCCTGGAGGGGCAGTGACTATCTCAGCAGCCTGCAGCTCTTCCTTTCTCAAGAAGGAGCCAGGAGTTTGTGGGTCAAAGGCCAGGAAGACGGGAAAGCAAGCGGGAAAAGAGCTAAGAGGTGGCAGCCCCTCTCCAGGCCCATGCTTGACCAAAGGAAGTGGAGCTTTTTGTCAGCATCCTGACCCTACTGCAGGCTTCCAACTGCATCTAAGACAGGCTGGGGACCTGGCGAAGGATGCCAGGCTTGATGAGGCCCCATTCAGTGAAGGCAAGAAGCCTCTTCCTACCCACCCTCTGGTTTAAGTCTGGCTCCACGCTCCCAAGCCACAGGCATCTCAGGAGACAAAAGCAGACAGAACTCCAGAGAAAACTGTCATGGGATACAGCCTGTGTTAGCACACATCTCTAGGTCTCCCCACCACCCCTTTGGCTGCCTCAGAACCTTTGAATGTGCTGTCTCTGACACCTTGAATGTTTCTCCCTCCCCACCCTTTGCCTGCTCCTACCCGTTCATACTGTTCATACCTGGGGTTGATGGTCCCCTCATGCAGGAGGTCCCCGAAAGATATCAGACCCCTTTTCCTGTGTTTCCAGTGCTGCCTCCCTCTCCTTCCAAGCACATACCCAGGTGACAGACTTGTATCACGTGTATAACCTGGTCCCTCACATTTGCTTGTCCCTCTGGAGGCTTACAAGGAGTGAGGAGGACCTGCTTGCCTTTGCTCAGCAGGTGTTTCCACTGGATAAGGACTTGTCCAATGAATGAACGAATGAGTGACTCAGATGATCAAGTCACCAGAGAAAGGGTCCCAAGGCTTCCTGCACATTCCCTAGTCTTAGTTCCGGCCCCTCCCTGGTGCTCCCTGCAGCGGTGGGGGGGGGCACTAGGAGACCAAAGAGGAAAAGAGAAAGTAGACTGGGGTGGGGGTGGCAGCCCAAGAGCACTTACTCCTGCTGTGCAGCCCTGGGCCAGCACTCTAGCCTCTCTGTGCTTCAGCTCTCTCAGTTGCAATACGGAGGGGATGGCAGATGACAGCAGCATTCTGAGCTTCACGGACCGGACTGTGCATAGGAAGGACTTCTGTAAGAGACACGGGCACACGCCCAACAAGCAAGCCACCTTTCCAGAATGTTCCGAGGGGCCAGGGGTATCTCCCCAGAGTGCTCCTGCTGGGGGCTTCAACTGTCTGGATTACAAAACTCTAGGTCCATAAATTCCCCATCCCAGGCCCCATCTGATGCTCTATAGGAACAGGCTGGCTGTGGCTGGCTGGGTATCCCCGCAGGCAGTTCTGATCAGAGTCTTCACAGGAGAGCTGAAGTCACATGAAGCCACCCTCTAGGAGCTCAGCCTGCTGACTGGGAACACTAGAGAGCCCGAGGAAGTCAGTGGCTCACTGTAGCCCCCTTAAAAGATAGCACTCGGCTTGTCCTCAAGAGGGTGGGGGGCTGGCAGGCCAGATCCTCAACCACAGAGGCCACTTGACGAGCCAGGATACAGGGACCAGGAAGTCAGGAGCAACATGTGCTGGTCGCGAGGAAGAAGGCATTATCCACAGCAGCCTGATGCATTTTGAAAAGGGTCCACAGAAGTGGCCTTTGGTACAGTAAGCCCATCCCCAGGTGGCAGGGGGAGTGAGAGAGGGAGAGACATATGAATCTGGGAACCCATACCCGAATGTCCATCTGTCCATCAGCACTTAGTGGGGAGAGAGCCACACTCACAGTGCATAGAAGATGTCAGGCAAAAGGGCGGCAGCACCTAATTCACAGAAGATCCAGAGCCAGGAGGCACACGGGTGGCCACCAGCGGCAGGGTGGGATTCAGATGGGGAGTGAAAGGCTGTGGTGAGGGCTGCTCAGCTCTGAGGCCATACGACCAATGCTATTTGCTTTTGGTCTGTTTTTGGGATGCTGAACCCAGACTTCACTGTGCATGGTCCACACCCACGCCTAGCAGTATACACCGTAGGCTTGATCTGAACCTCATCCCAGAGCTTCAATGAAAATTCTTCTGACCCTGGGGCCCGGGTCGCTTCATCTGCATAGCAGGGGGATCTCAGGTCCCTCCATGCTTCCTTCGTTGTGTCCCTTGACATGGAGCCTTAAGACTGAGGCCAGAAGCCTACCAGCCAAGGCCTATATCATGAGAGAGTGGTGTCTACCAAGAAAGCCACCTGGGTTGCCTCATCTTGGTTCTGACAGTCCCCATAACTGTCCTCAGTCTGAACTCTGACAGCTTCTGCCACAGCCTGGGACCGTGCCCATAACAACCCACAGCTGCCCTTTGGCACATATGGTCTGTCCACTAGAGACTCCCGTGTGTGGGATACCCAAGCAAGAGCCAGGCCTGGGGTCTCCCCCTAGGGCCATCGGAACAGGACACAGAAGACAGTTGGGCATGGACAGTGAGACGCTCAGCTAGGTGAGAATTCAGGGCTCAGGGGCCTCCAGGGCAGCCTCCCAAGAAGGAAAGACCCTGCAACAGATGGGCCAGGGCCATGCTCCCCTGGGACATGGATGGACTAGAAAGGGAGGATGAGGAAGAATGTGAGGGGAGAGAGAAAAGGGAGAAGGAAAGAAGGAGAGAAGGTAGTGGGGGGGAAGATTGGAAGAGTGCAGGACATGGCCTTCAGGGCCTTCTCATAGGGCTGGGGTGCAGCCAGGAGGTGGAGGCAGGAGGGCCCTAGCTCTGGCCTTCTGTCAGCAGAGCCTGGTTCCACTGTGGGCCCCAGAGCCCAGCGTCTAGACTGGGATGTGCCTGGCAAGACAGTGAAGGGTTCTGGGATTACTGGCCAGGCTCCTACCACAGGCAGGCAAAGATGGGTAACTATGCCTCAGCTTGGCCTGCGAGATCCGGGGCCTCTTTAAAGAGAGGAGGACGATTTCATCCATGGGTCCTGGAGAACTCATAAACGCTGGTGGCCCTATCATTATGTCAGGGTCCATGTTCTCTTGAGCTGGCCAAGGGCCCTCCTCATCCTCATACCTCCGCCCTGCTGTGGCTCTATGCCCAGGCCTTGGCTCACCAGCAGCCAGGCAGCTGCTCCCTGGCCTTGGGTACAGGCCCCTGGGAACAGTGCCACCACCGGGTACAGAGTAGGGCGAGGCCCCATAGAGGATGCCATCAAGAAAGAGCGAGGTCTTCGACACACAGTGTGATCCCAGAGTGGGGACAAAGAGAGGAGGCTCTGTCTTCGGCAAGGGATAGCCGGCACCAGCCCCTCCCACCCAGGTCCCCAAACAGCCCTGGCAAAGAAGCACCTCACACAACAGGCAACAGAGCCACCAATGGCGTCCACGCACCGCATTGTGACATCTAAGCTCACTGTGGCCTCTGTTCTTCCCGCTAGCACATATGCCAGAAGTTCCCTTTTCAGAAGCTAAGATCAAAACAAAACAAAACAAACAAAAAAATCACTTAAAAAAGAATCTCTTCCCACCTGCAGACAGTAAGAAAAATATATCTAGGGATTTCTTTGATTTTGACTTTATACTGTGGGACTGGGTCTCACGATGTGGTGCAGGCTATCCTTGAACTTGAACTCTGTAGCCCAGGCTGGCCATGAACCTGGGGTCCTCCTGCCTTCACCACCTGAATAGCTGGAATGAGGCCTCCTGGTAGGGCGTTCACAGAGCTCCGCGTTCCTCATCTAGAAATCTTACAACCAAAAGGCTCAGAAGACTAAAACCAAAACAAAACCTCCAGAGTATGTGGCTTCAAACCACATAAAGACAGACATGTGGCCGGCCACCTACCTGCTCCATCTCAAGTCCATACCACACACATCATATGCAGGAACCAATGTTTAGACCACAGGGCGGCTGACCCTAGTGGGGGCACAGTGGTAATGTACAAACAGGCCGTCAATCAAGTCAGGCCTAGTAGTGGGACTACAATCCCAGCACTCGGGAAAACTGAGGCAGGAGGATTAGTACAAGCTGAAGGGTAGCCTGGGAACTTAGTAAGACCATGTCTCATGATGAAAAGAAAATGGTGGACTGGGGCTCTCATTCCATTGCAGTGTGCCTGTCTAGCAGACAGAGGCCAAGGATTTCACCCCAATACCGCCCAGAGCAAACAAAAGCCCCAGTGGGTGTTTTGATAAACCCCTCTGGTCCTGAGGGTCCCAGATTAGCGATTACAGGTCCACTGGGTGAAAAGAGACCACATTCAATTCTTTCTACAGCTTTCCAAATGTTGATTAGCACCCAGAGACATCAAGTTCACGGAACAAGTAGCGTGGCTGTGCTGGGGCTGGGGACCAGGACCTAATGAGGCTAGAGAATTCATCTGGAAAGACAGCCAGCGCTGGGGATGGGTAGGGACCCACGAGGACACTTACTACCCTGGGCCAACTAGCATAGCTGGACCAGTCCAGGTCACATTACATGAGCTTTATCACAATGAAAACGTTGAGGTTTAGGCAACATGCCAGTCTGAGAGTCTCCTGAAGTGACATTAAAAGTGGGACAAAGGTTGGGCGGTGTTAGCGCTCGCCTTTAATCCCAGCACGCAGGAGGCAGGTGGATCTCTGTAAATTGGAGGCCAACAACCTGGTCTATAGAGTGAGTTCCAGGACAGCTAGGCTGTTACACAGAGGAACTCTGTCTCTCCCCCCCCCCGCAAAAAAAAAGGTGGGACAAAGAGCACACTTTTCTCTACACATAACCTTGTCAGCCAGCATGTGTGACCCCCTGGCTAAACCACACTGTATAAGAATTACCTACCCCCACCAGGCCACAGCCCAGATGTTGAGATTTAGGGACAACTGTTCCAAGCACAGGTTTTGCCATTGTGAACTGCTGTGTGACATGAGTGATGTCACACGACACCTCTGAGCAGTGTCCCAAGATGGTGGGTACAGAGCACCACCCGGGCAGGAGACCACAGCCCTTAGATGTTCAGTAAAACAGCTACCTTACAGCAGTGGTACTGGAGCGCCAGAGGAGCCCACTGGGACAGAGATGAACATGACATCTGAGATCCTCCTGATAGGTCCCCGTGAGCCACATGGAGATGTTCCATCGGCGTCTCAAAAAAAGTACCACTGCAGGGGGAAAGTGAGACTGGTCCATTTGGAGGAGGCAGGTGGGGCAGATGGTGACAGAGGTGTCTGGAGTGGGTGAGGGAGACAGTGGAGGAGGGCTGACAAGAGAGACAGGAAGGTGACAGCCCCTTGCTATTCTTACTTAGGGAGCAGAGAGAAGAGGTGAAGTCAGGGTCAGTTGGTGGCCCTGTCTTCAGGAGAGCAGTCAGATGCCCTCAACCTGGCAGCCTGCAGTGGCCACCCACAGAGCCTCTGCCTGGTGCTGGGACCACTGCAGTTCACTACACCCTCTTGTCCAGGCCACCAGCCTGCTGATGGCATCTACCCCTCTAAAGGGGTCTGCAGGTTCCTGGAGCCCCAAACACTCCCCAGCCTAGGGTTGTGGGGACACAGTGCACCCTCTGAACAGAATGTCCCACTTCCGTTCTTTTTGGAGGCAGAGCTCCCAAACTTAGCCTTCACAGAGAAACACAGATGGAGGCGTAAACTCTGGTTCCCACCCAAGGCAGACTGACAGACGCAGAAGAAGTGGGGGGTTGGGGGAGTCTCGGTGAGCACCCCTCCTTCCTCCACTTCGCCAATCCTCTGGGGTCAAATAAACACAGCAGGCATTCTGCTGTGTGTCTCTGGAGGGGTGTTCATGTTTGAACACCTCCCTCCTGCCAGGCTTCTGGTCAAAGCTCCAGCTGTCCCTGCTCACTCCACACAGCCCTGCCACCAACAGAAGGACTGCTTGTCCCAGCCAGGCTCCACCCAACAGGGGAAGCCACAGGAGACAGCCCTGGATGCCAGCCCAGGCTCCATCGTGCAGGCCAGGAACCAGTCAACTGACAGGGGCACCACCGTATCTGCAGAGGTCAGATGTCCAGAGTGAGTGGGTACCACTGGAGAGACTGCAGCATGACCAAAGACCCCGGGGAGCCATCCAGGAGCTGTCAACATCTCCCCATGCAGCCTGACCGGCAGGATCCAGGCCACCGCCTGTCCTGTACGGTAGATGCACCTGTGTTCTGCCTGTTTATATCCTTGCTACCTACCTCCCAGAAGAGACAACAGCCAGGGGTCCTGTTTCCAAGGCTCTGAGCCCGCCCATCCATTACTGAGCCCAACCATAGCAGGTACAGGGATGTGGTGCCCAGTGGCTTACCTGGTAGTCAGCTGTCAACCACTTACAACCCTACTCACCCAGCCACCAGAGGGTCTACTTCCCTAACAGCCAGGAGAATGTGTCTTCTCTTCCCCTGGAATAGGAATCGTGGGCCAGAAACAGAAGCCCCTGCCTGCTTATAGAACAAGCTGCCACTAACAGCATCAAGAAACTGTCTGTCTGTACCACACAGATTGACAGCCACTTTACAACAGCCGACAAGCTGTACCTCTCAACCGGGAGGCTGAGGCAAAGCCTCAGGCTGTCCACCACTGGGCTGCCTGCCCTCCAAAGACCTACCCCTACTGAACTTCAGAAAACACCCCACTTGCCAGTAGATTAGGGACCCTGTTTCAAGCTGAAACTGAACAGGGACCCACGAGGGGGGCCGGTCCTGGTGGCCTGGTATATGGAGTTTACTTAGGGCCTCAAAAAGGCTGACACTACTGGGTACCCTCTCCTATCTCTCAAAGAACAATGTGAAGAACTACCCAGATTGGGATTCCAGGCCCTAAGCTGGGGTGACATCTGAAAACTGGGAGCGCTCCAAGCATTAAACCTTCCACGAGGGCCCACAGTCCTCCAAAGGTTGACCCCGGCAGAATTCCAGCCCCTCTTGGCAACTGTTTTCCCATCTGTCCGGTTTTCCCACTTGACTCTTACGCCCAGACCTTGCTCTCCTGTATGCACTAGGTGCTCAATAAATGACCGACTGTTCATCAGAAAATGCAGAATGTACATGGCTGGCCCAAGATCAAAGTCAGGCACCAGGGCTTGTGTGGGGCTCCCAGAAGACTCCCTTCCCCAGGACTTATCTGCAAGAATGCCATCTCCAAGTTCTCTGACACAATAGACACACCCCGGCATGGGCATGGCTAGAAGAAACCTAAGCCAGGCTGACCTTCAAATTCAGTTAAAAATGGATTTTGCTGATCCTAATAAAAGATCCATTTAGCTCCTGAATAAAGGAACAGATTCCTGGCAGCCCCACCCCGTCTAAACATGCCCTAAACCCGGGCTCCAGGGCTCCCTTGCAGGCCCAAGAGAGATACAGAAAGCTGATCCCCCACCACTGTGCTAAGGGGGTGCGTGTTCAGAGTGGCTGCTCAGGGCTCCCCAGGCCTGGCTACCAGCAGCTGGGAAGTGCAGGCTGTGTCCACCCACCAGGGAACAGCTCCAGGAAGCCTCTTCTGGAATCCAGAACTCTCTCCACGCTCCCTGTGGGCACAAGGAAACAGGCGCCAGCCACCCCCAGACACGGCTCCCTTTCTCTCTGGAGTTTAAACAAGTCTGGGGGCAGTTACCACAGTGAGTCAAGAGCTCAGGAGCCCGTGAGCCCAGGGTCACAGGCCTCTCTGCTATTCCTCCAGGGGAGCTGGTGTTTACAAAATCCATGCAGGACCTTCCCCCAGCGTCCCCTAAATCCAGACTAACACAGACAGGCAGAGAATAGAGGACCTGCTGTCCCTGCCAGAGATGAGGTCAGCCTAATACCACTCGCTCTCTTTTCATGGGTGATACTGAAGATCCCAGAGCCTCCTTATGTAGCTGAACCACACTCCAGCCCCTCACTGGGGGATTCTAGGCAGGGGCTCTACCACTAAGTAGAGCTATTCCTCAGCCTCTAAGTGGCAATTCCCAGGCAAGAGCTCTGTGGATAAGCTATAGCCGCCATATCTCTCTTCAGAGTTTCCTTTGAGAGAGGGTCTCGTTAAGCTGCCAGGCCAAGCCGAATTCACTCTCCCGCCCAGGTTAGCCTGGAACTCCATCTAGCAGTGAGGAGTTGCAATCCTCCTACCTCAGCCTCCTGAAGAGCTATAGTGATAGATCTGAGCCACCAAGTCCCTGGCCTCCCTCCCAGGAGACCATCCTATTGCTACCTCTACTTCTTTTCCCAAATCTCAGAAACCCACTTGGCAGAGAGCCTGTGCTGCCCCAGGGTGACAGAGCGCTCCCTCACCCCACCCCAATGTTCTCCCTACACAGTATTCAGTGTTTGCTGGGAACATTACTGTGTCAGGCACCAGGCACAGCAGATCCCTGGGGTTGGGGGCATGGAGGGGGGCGGTTCATGTACACCCAGCATTGGTACGACTGACTCATCTAAAGCTGAACCAGACTGTGTCCAAAGGGACCTCAGGACAAAAGAAACAGTTGCCAGTGGAGAAACAGCTACCAGCCAGGTGCAGAGGCACACACCTGTAATGCAGGCCACCACCTGCAAAGTCTTAGCAGGGTTCAAGGTCAGCCTGGACTACAGCGCAAGTTCAGGCCATAGGGAACTATATAATGAGCCCCAACAGCAAATTTGCTGTTAAAAGTTTTAAAATAGGGGCTAGAGAGATGGCTCCGTGGTTAAGAGCACTGACTGCTCTTCCAGAGGACCCAGGTTCAATTCCCAGAAACCACATGGAGTTCACAACTGTAACTCCAGTTTCAGAGGATCTGGTACTCTCTCTCTCTCTCTCTCTCTCTCTCTCTCACACACACACACACACACACACACACACACACGCAAAACACTAACGCACATAAAACAAACAAACAAGTTTAAAAATAAGAGAGCAAAAGAGCTGGAGAAAGAGACAGAGTAACGTCTAAGCCGGCTTTCTGAGCAGTGGCACTGAGTCCTGGAGCTGTTCTGATGACCAGCTGGAGCTCAGGAGGTTCACCTTGGCCACTGGGAGCTGTGCAGCAGCGGACAAGCACACTCACGCTGTGCACGCTCGGCCTTCTGGCTTCCACAAGAGGCTTCCCATCGCATGCTCCACAGGCTGGTAAAGAAACAGGGAAGCATGCCAGCTCATGCGCTGGATGCTTGACTCTAGACAAGCAACTTGGCTGCTCTGGGAACCTGTGAGGCCCCTCCTAGCTCTCACTCCTCTCTGGCCTGTTTGCCAGAACTCTCCTCTCCTGCCAACTCCTAAGACCTGCTCTGAACACAAAATGGCTTATTATTGCTCAAGTGAATGGAACAAGGCCCTCTGTATATTCAAAACAAACAAGCAAAAACAAACCATCTGGACTAGAGAGATGGCTCAGCAATTAAGAGTGTTGATTACTCTCACAGAGGACCTGAATTTGGTTCTCAGCACCCACATTAGGGAGCATACAACCTCATGTGACTCCAGTTCCAAGAGTACCTGATGCCCTCTTCTGGCCTCCATGGGCACTGCACTCACATGCACATACTCATACATGCATATATACATATATATATACACACATACATATATAATTAAATCTTTTATTAAAATGTGAACTCTCAGAAGCCTAAACCAGAAACTCCATCAGTGTATTCTTCCCATCCATATACACACAGAGACCCACATGGCACCTGGATGTCACTAGGCAGGCCTGTCCACTGGTATGCTGAGAAGTCCAGGACCAGCCAGAGGCCAACAGAACTGGGTACCAGTCATATACTCTTAGTAAGTTGTCTCTTCCTTGTCAGGTGAGGTAGAACTCAGACCCACACACATTCACACAGAAACACATACACACAGACAAATGCATACACACAAACATACAAAGGCATATACACAGAGGGACAGACACACACGCAGAGACACGCACATATACACAGACATACCCACTCACTCACACACCACTGCCTCTACAACCGGGGGCCCTGATCTTCATCTGCAGGCAGTACTGATATTGCTGGCCCAGCTACGCAATGCAGCGACAGAAGGGGTCACCAGGGTCAGGTGAGAATGAGGAGCAGGGTCACAGATCTCCCTTGTATCTTCTCTCACACGAGACTCTACACTAAGTGAGATGGAAAGTTTTGGAGGAAGTCAAGTGTTTGCCAGGACTCGGCTGGCCTCTGTGGCTACTCCCCGGGATAAAGGCCCCTGTGCAGGATGGAATGAATGGGAGCTAAGAGCTGAGCTGATGGAGAACTACAGTTAACATTCAATAATCTCTTACTCTTAAGGAACATTTTTATGAGACAGGTTTTGGGTTTTCTTTTCTGTTGTTGCTGTTTATTTATTTATTTTCTATGTGCATTGGTGTTTTGCCTCACATATGCCTGGATGAAGGGGTCAGGTCCCCTGGGACTGGAGTTACAGACAGCTGTGAGCTGCCATGTGGGTGCTGGGAGTTATTCAAGGTCCTCTGGAAGAGCAGCCAGTGATCTTAACGACTGAGCCATCTCTCCAGCCCCAAAGCTGGGATTTTCTAACTTTGCTGCAGAGGTCTGAACAGCCTAGCTCATCTGAAGGACAGTGCTGGGCACACTGCATACAGAGGGTTCCCCAGGCTCAGCTGAGCAGCACACCCAGGCCCCCGACCACATAGCCACCAGCCATCTCCCCTAGCTCCCACTGCCTGAGAAACAGGGGCCGGTCAGTGTGCCACGAGGCCAGCTGGCCAGAGCTACAGTAGAGGGCAGGCTCCTGCAGAGCCAGCACATCTGGAAAGTCAGACGTCATCATGGGTGTCTTGGTGACCAGGACTACTATCAAAGCTGGGCACCTGGGAATACCTGATCCAGCTGTGAGTCCTCTAACAGAGTTTCTCTTTCTGGCCTACACATCACCTCAGGACATGGGCATCACCATTATCTCTGCTCTATAGTTCAGAAACGACAGCACAGAGGTGAGCAACTGGCTAAAGAACACACAGTAAGCAAGGACAAGACTCAGACTTGAACCAAGCATCATGCTTTACAGCCCACAGCTTCAGAAAGGCAGCTGTGACATTAGGCAGAAAGTTCCAGGGCACATGATGTCCGGCATCAGTGTCATGCTCACATGTATGCATCCATGTATGGATGCTCCTGGAGCCAACACACAGCTGGAGGCAGTTCTGGTTGGGGGGTGTCATTTTTCAGACTGCCTTTCTTTCCTTAGACTTAGTGTGAATACATTCATATCTATAGCCCTGTCCTCAGTGACCATGACCCACTCTGCACCTGGTCTGGACATCAGAGGCTACCAGGCATTGAGTAATCAGGGCTCAGGATGACAGCACCCAGATTCCCTCTTAGCAGGGCAGAGAAGGCTCTGAAGATGCTATGAGGGAAACTGAGGATGGCATGAACAGAATGGTGTGGATAGGAAGGTGTGAACAGGACAATGTAAACAGGATAGTGTGAATAGAAAAGTGTGAATAGAAAAGTGTGAACAGGACAGTGTGAACAGGACTGTGTGAAAAGGACTGTGTGAACAGGACAGTGTGAACAGGACAGTGTGAACAGGACAGTGTGAATAGGACAGTGTAAACAGGACAACGTGAACAGGATAGTGTGAAAAGGACTGTGTGAACAGGACAGTGTGAATAGGACAGTGTAAACAGGACAATGTGAACAGGATAGTGTGAATAGGACAGTGTGAAAAGGACTATGTGAATAGTGTAGCCTCCAAGCTATAAGGCTGGATGGTGGCCTGAATGTCCCTCCTCTGTTCCTTTCTGATACTCCAACAGCAGCAATAGAAATAACACAGCTGGTTACTAACTGGACATGGGGCTTCTGATATCAGAAATGGCTCTAAATA
>LOJH01054246.1:0-12059 GCA_001685095.1 Ellobius talpinus
TCTTTATTAACCAATGAAAGTAACACATAGACAGATGAACCTCCTCCATCAGAATGGTGTCTAGCCCAATTGGCCTAAGAAAGGCCACTTCCATCAAGTGATGTCAAACAGATGCGGTGACCCACACCCAAACATTAGGCAGAGATCATGGAATCCTACTGGAGAGGGGGAGGAAGTACTACAGGAGCAGTAGGTATCAAGTATACTAAGAGAAAATCCACAGAATGAACTAACCTGTGCTCAGATGATCTTGCAAAGACTGAACCAACAACCAGGGATCCTGCATGGGACTAACCTAGGCACTCTGTATGTATGTGATAGTTGTATACCTTGGTCTACTTATGGGACTCCTAGCAGTGGGAGCACAGCTTGAACTTAATGCTTTTGCTTGCTTTTGGAATCTTATTTCTCATACTGGATTGCCTTGCCCAGCCTTAACAGAAGGGATGGTGGTTAGTCTCACTGCAACTTACTATTCTGTGTATTTTGAGGGGGTTTCCAAAGGAGGCTTGCCCTTTTCTGAATAGAAACAGAGAAGTGCTTGGGAGCATTAAGAGATGGGAGTTGAGGGATGAGAATTGGAGGAGAGTAGGGAGGAAAGCTGTGGTCTTGATGTAAAATACATAAAAGAATAATAAATAACATTAAAAAAGAAAGAAATCCATAAAAACAAAGATAATTTAATAAGCAGTTATATACAAAGAATTTTTACATGCAGTTTACTTAACTACTTATCTATGAAGGCCACATGTATATTAATAAAACACCACAAATCTTATGGAAATCAAACTCTACTGGTAATATACTTCATGCCCTAGATATATATTTAGAAAAGTAGAGCTAGTCAGCCTAAATGTATATTCAGTGTCCATATTTTTGTAATACAGTGAGCTGTATTGTATATTTCTAGCTTTATGTCCATAGTACAGAAAAACATACATGTACAACAATAAAATATTTCCTACAATCAAGACTGTGGTAGATTGAATGCAAATGTCCCCATTAGTCCCATAACCCTATATTCACATAGGGAGTGCCACTATTGGGAGGTATGGATTTGTTGGAGTGGGTATGACCTTGTTGGGGGAAGAGTATCACTGTGGGGAGGGTCCTTGATGTTTCATATGCTCAGGATACCGCTCAGGGAATCAGTTGATTTCTTGTTACCTGCATGATATAGCAGTCTCAGTTCCAAGACACCTCTGCCTGTTCCATGCTCCATGCCATGAAGATAATTGCCTGAACCTTTGAAATTGTAAGTGAGCCCCCTGAATTAATTGTATTTTTAAATAAGAGCTGCTATGTTCATAGTGTCTCTTCACAGAAATGAAAATCCAAACTAAGAAAATACTGATAAGATAGTGCCAGAAATACTGGAAATAATTATGCATTGAATTTTCAAGTATACTTATTAAACTGTACTTTTCTTATTATATGATTAAGTGTTTCTAAGCTCCGTTCAATGTAAATCTTTGTGCATTGCAAAATGATATAGTGCATTATATGAAATTTTATGAACTCTTTTATGTTTGTCATTTTTATTGTGAATATATGACTCTTATTAAATAACACTTTAGAAAATTTTTGTAAGGTAACTTTACTTTAAAAATGTTATAAAAACAAATACCTGAAATAAATGTTTCTATTAACTTATTCAATCACCATCTTATAGAGCAACATTTTCCTAATCACATTATGAATAAATGTTGCTGATGCTGATCATTAATGAAGAAAATGAGTCAAAGGGGTACATTATGCTTAAGAATAATTAATTGAAACATATTTCCAAGATATTTGTCTCTTTAAATCAGCTCAAAATTAAAATTATTAAGACAATTTGATACCATGTTCTAAACTATTGTTTTAAAATGATATTTGTTATACACTTATTTTTGTATTATGTATGTATGTGGGTTTGCCATAGAATGAATATATANTATATATATATATATATATATATATATATATATATATATATATATATACCACATGCATGAAGCTGCCTGCAGGAGCATAAGAGGGTATCAGAAGATAAAAATTTGGAATTAAAAGTAGCTGAGAGCTACTTTTAATTTGAGTGAAACCCAACCTGGGTCCTCTGCCAAAGCAGCAAAGCTCCTAACCAATAAGTAATCTCCCCACTCCTTCATGTTAGAAATCATTACTCTGCATAAGGGAAAGTCAGTCAATGGTCAATGTGTTTATGAACTATCCATGCACCTATATTTTAAGAACTCATATATCTACAAACTGAAGTCCTACCTTTACATAATTTTACCTACAATGAATACTCTAGCACTTAGAAAAAAGGTATAAATAGCTATATGTTACAGTATCAGCCCCTGTAATTGAGACAATTCATGATCTCTTTTCCCAGCATATATTTCTTCACTTCAGGCACAGAATGACTGCAATTAGGTTTATTCCTACCTAGTAAATTATAATACCTCAAAACTCAACAATACCACTTTTGGTTATATAACCAAGGAATTTTCAAGCATACCCAAGGACTCCCATGCCCTCAACTGTGAGACCTCATCGCCAATAAAGTTTATTATACTTATAACAATTTACTGAAAACTTATTACAGAGGTAAGTTCATTTGATTAAATAAATAAATAAATTTGAAAATTGTATAATGGCAGACAATATCACACATGTTTGCATACTCAGGATTCCCACAAAATACTAAGAGGAATGCTATAAATATATATGAACAGCACCTGGCACAGACCTGTGCAGACCCTCCTGTGATTGTGGCTTCAGTCACTGTGAGTGCATATGAACCTGGCTCAGATGATTTAGAGGACCTTGTTCTCTCTGATGCCCTCTATCTCCTCTAGCTCTTATGCTCTTTCTTCTTCCTCATCCACAGGCTTCCATGATCTCAGAGTGGAGAACTTTGATGAAAACATCCCATCAAGAGCTGTGTGTTCCAAGGATTCTCTCAATAAATAATGTCTGCCTTTCTGTCTCATCATCGGTTCCCTTCTGCAGGAGGAAGAATCCCTGATGATGATTGATTAATGCACTGATCTACAAGTACAGCAGGCCATCACTAGGAGCCATTTAATTTCATTTTTAGACCAGTAGTGTTTGGTTTCACCCCAGGTGTCTAAACTACTTAGTCTCTGGTTGCTGGTCACCAGAGTACAGGTATGGTTTTCATCCAGTGAGTGTGTGCTTAATGAAGTCAGACATTGTTTGGTCATTCTCACAAGTTCTGTGCCATCATTGTCCCAGTACATCTTGCAGGTCAAACAGTTTGAAGGTCAAAGGCTTTTTGACTGGTTTGGTGTTTATGCTTCTCTTTGGGTGGCTTGCAGAGTACCTTGCCACAACAAACATAATAGAAGGTAGAATGTGAAGTGTCCTTGTAGGAACTAGCTCAAGTTCTCTACTTTCAATGATTGTGTAGGTATTGTCCTTGGCAAATCTGCAAATCTTGGCAAATCTTGGCAAAACAATTGTCTTAGCAGCAGAGTGGGTTGTTTGGAGATTTTCATGAGAACCCCTTGGCCAACAATTTCATTGAATGGACCCAGTACCACTTCTGGATTCTTCGCTTGATGATGAGATGACCATTTGGGACTCTGTCTCCATCATTATTTGGAGACCTCATTAAGATCATTTCATGTATTGTGGGAAGTTTCCATTGCATTAGGATTGATATAATGGTAGTTTGAATGTCATTGGCCCTCAAAAGCTCATAAAGTATGACTTTGTTGGAATAGGTATTACCTTTTTGGAGGAAGTGTGTCACTGTGGTTAAAGGTTTTTAAATTTTCTATCCTCAAGATACCTTCCAGTGTCACAGTTCAATTCCTGTTGCCTAGATATAGAGAAGATCCAGGACCATGTACACATACATTCTGCCATGTTCCCTATAATGATAATGGCCTAAATCACCAAAACTGTAAACTGTCACCTCACCTAAATGTTTTCTTTTTGAAGAATTTCCATGGTCTGCCACAGTGGGGTACCTGGGAGGGGGTGCTAGGTTATAGAAAAAGGCAGATTAAGAGAAATTAAAACAGAAGCAAAGGCTAGACTGGGAGGACTGAAGGTGAATACTAAACAGCCCAAAGTTTATTCCTCAGCCAGCATATATACTAACTACAGGCAAAAGGCAGAAAAAAGAGCAGGGCAGTCAGCTAACCACCTTTCTGCACTGTCCTTGAGAGGAAGCTCAAGTAGGTGCATTATCTAATTCAGCTAAGCAGTTTCTAATCTCTAAGGATGTGTCTCTTGCTGGCATGCACCAGTCCAAATCTTAATAGATAATGTGTTCTTTCTCATGGGCAAAAATGTTCTTTCCCAAGGGCTTAATCAGAACTTCCCCCACACAATCCTCAAGGATATTTGATGCAACAGAGCAGACAATCTTGAATTCAAATGACTTCTTTAAGTCAGTATTGACTCTAGATGGAAGCAAAGACATGTGTGGGCTACCACAGTGGTCATGGTGTCCCTTCACAGCAATAGAAACCATAAGTAAAACACAAATCATCATTCCAAACCCTCACAAATTTAGCTGTCTCTTTGAACATTCCCTCCCTCTATTCTATCTCCTCTCCTAATTCCCACCTGCTCCTCCAGTTGCAGTTCAAAGCAGCCATAAAATCTATTTTATTTCCTCCTCCCAGGAGATCCATTTGTCTCCCCTAGCCCCTTTGTCTATACCTAGCCTCATTCAGCCTATAAATTCTAGTATAGTTATCATTTCTTTAATGACTAATATCCACAAATAATTGAATATATCATCATATTTATCTTTCTGAGTCTGAGCATTGTTACACTCGGGATGATTTTTTCTAGTTAATTCCATTTGCCTAGAAGTTTTATTAGGTCATTGTTTAGGAGCTGAGTAATAAACAACTGTGAAAATGTACCACAATTTCTCTATCCATTCTTCTGGTGAGGAACATCTAGGTTGTTTCCAGTTTCTCTATACTAGGAATACAACATTGAGCATGATTGAGCAATTTTCTTTTTGGTAGGACAAAGAAGCGTCCTATGGGTAAATACCCAAGAGTCATATAGTTTTATACCCAGCTTTAATCCATGGTGGTCTGATAAGATGCAGAGAGTAATTTAAATTTTCTTGCATCTGTTGAAGCTTTCTTTGTGTTAAAGTATGTGATCAGTTTTGGAGTGAAATGTTCTCTATGTCACTCTTGCATCCATTTGGTTTATAACGTATGTGAGCTACAACAATTTTTTATGTATTTTTACCTGAATGACCTGTCCATTGGTAAGAAGAGGATAATGAAGTCTCCCACTATCAGTGGGTGAGGGCCACTTTTATTCCTTTCCTTAAGCTGTTTGTTTGTGTTTTTCTGGGTTTCTCTAAGGGATTTAGTCATTTCCTCTTTAAAGACCTCCATCATAGGAATAGAGGAAGTTTTAAGGTCTTTTTCTTCTGTTTCAGATATGTTGGCTTATTGAGGGCCTTCTATGGTGGGATAGTTGGGTTCTAGTAGATACATATTATCCTGACTTTTATTTATTGGGTTTCTATGCTGTCTTTATGCCCCTGTGATTGGGATGATTATAGGTCCAGGTGCTGATTTATGAATTTGTCTTTGTTGGGTGGGTGGTTTTTTCCTTTGTTTCTGTTTCCTCTATGCATTTTCAGAAAATGTGATGGCTGTGTGGTGCCTTATAAGCAATTTTATTTGGGCCTGAAGGCTATGGCCACTGGGGGTTCCAGGTAAAATATGTTTCTGGGTATAGTAAGATGACATTAAGAAATGATAATAGGCAAACTTTCTGAAAGGGTTCACAGGAGGGAAGAGATCAGTGTTCCATGAAGAACTACTTATACTGCCTCATTGGAATATGGGATGACAGTAAAGAGAAGTCATGCAAACTGGTCTTCCTTAGTTTTAATATGAGTCTATGGTATTGGATCTAAAGGAATACAGAGAGAAGTAAATGTCTATGGATATCCTATCTGCTTTTTTGTCAGGGGCAGTTTGTGGGTTCACAGGGATTTGTTTGATGGAGTTGGGCCTGGGATAAAACAAGTGGGTAGAGAGAGAATAGTAGGGTAAGGTCAATAACATTCACAGGAGATGTGGGCACTAAAGGAAATAAAGGCTGTAGCAGGTGTTTTGTTAAAGAGATAAGGATTAGACTGAGAGATTGGGTTTGCAGGAGAGTAGGGGTTCATGAAGGTCTTCAGTTAGTTTACCTGTTCATCTGGTGTGTTCAAAAGAATGCCTGTTGGTGATGGAGGCTGGGATAGTGAGATGAGTTGGGGAAAGAGAAGTTAAAGGAGAAAATCTTTGGGATCTACTGGGGATGGCATAAGTGAGTAAAGATAGACCAGAGCAGGTTTTCTGCTAAGGAACTCAGGATGAGACTGGGGTTTGGGGGATCTATAGGAACAGAATGAGAGTTCAGAAATCTGCCTTAACTCTGAGTTTGGCCTGGAAGGTGGGGCCAATGGGTTAGTAGGGGATTTCTGCTGGGATTTAAAACTGGTACAAAGAAAAGTTTTGGGGGAGGGAGCCTATAAGTGGAAGATCTGTGGGATACACAGCATATGGGAACAGGGGCAGGGAAGCCTGCCACAGGTGTTCTGTTTTGGAAATGGAGATAAGACTTCATAATTGAATCTGGAGGTTCCATCTATTTATGATGATCAGCCTCAGATAGCTAATAGAAATGCAACTATCTTACTTTTTGTTTTTTACTTTTTGAAATATCCATACATGTATATAACATAGCTTGGCTAAAAGCATGCCCCATGCCCTCCTGCCATCTGCCCTCCATTACCCTCTCCAACATATCTTAGATCTTCCTTTTAACTCCATTACTTTTTTATTAATACTTACTTTTCTGGGTAAGGTTCTATTTTAGAATTTGAAGAAGTTGGGTTACATTGTTCCTCTGATCTTGCAGAATAGATATGTTTCCATCTATATACATTGATCAAAAGTACCTGTAATGGGTGAGTCTAAGTCTTACATTTTGGTCTATTTATTTTTCTTGGTTCACATTTTCCAGAATAATTTGAAATTGAAAAAAAACACAGATTTCAGTGATTTAAAAATATGGCCATGTTTCTTATCTCTCAGGCTGAAAATAAGTTTTGAATATGAAAAATGTACTTATTTATCTCAAAACTGTTTCATTTTTATTCACATGTATTCATTATGCAAAATCGCAGTAATCAGTGTTATATTTCAACAAATATATAGAGTGCATTGGAATACAGAATAACATTACTTATCCATCTCCCCAACTCAGTTCTCATTGAATTTAGTTACATATTCAGATTGTATTCAGATTTAAAGTGTCTTTAGCTTACACACCAAGGAAAGAACATGTGGCATTTGTCTTTCTATTTTCTCTATATTTTTTCCTTCTTTCTGCTTCTCTTTCTCCCTCTCTCTTTCTCTTACCCTTCTGTCATTATACTGGAATTTTTAAAATTAAAATAATTTTAATTTTTTAAATACACTGTATACATTGTATTTGTACTATATTCTCCTTTACCATACCTTCCAATTTCTCACCTTTTCCTTACCTTTTTCATGTTTGTACTATTTAATGAATCTATATAAACTCTAAATCCACAAATAAGAAAACACATATTTTTTCTGCCAAGCTATACCTCTCTTGGGAATTTACCTAAAAGATTTCTAGTCAATATATCACAGAGATACTGAATGTCTGTGTTTATCTCCAATGCAAGTAAATTATAGAATTAGTCTTGGTGTCTGTATTAGTCAGGGCTCCCTAGAATACTTATAGAATAAATTTATTTGTTTATATAGAAAGTGGTTTATTAGAATGACTTACAGGAAGTAGTCCAGCTAATCCAATCATAGTTGCCTGTGAATGGAAACTACAAGAATCCAGAAGTTTCTCAGTCCATGAGTTTGGATGTCTCACCTGGTCTTCAGTATACACTGGAATCCCAAGGAAGTAGGCGATAATGTGTGTGACGGAATAAATTTGTTAGCAAGGCAATGGCAAGTAGTTAAAAAGGAAATTATTCTTCCATGTCCTCATATAGTCTTAGAGCAGAAGATGTGGCTTACATTAGATTTGGATTAATAGCTAATTGTTTTCCCAGCTCAAAAGATCTGGATTACAGACTTGTCTTCTTACCTCACATATTTTGTTTAGAAGTGTATCTTCCTACTTCTAATTAATCAAACTTCTTCATAGATGTGCCCTCAATTTTGGAGGTTTAGTTTTAGATGTGATGTAGTCAAATTGACAACCAAGAATAGCTGTCCCTGTGAGTAAAAACAAAGTGAAATATGCTGCCTAAACAGTGGATTTCTTCTCAGACATAAGAATGAAGTCTTTTCACTTACAAGCAAAAAAGCAACTGTAAATAATTCTAATAAGCATATTATTTTACTTAATGTTTCCCACTTACTTTGTACTTCAAGTGATAGAATTACATTCATTTTTTATGGAAGAATAATGTTTTGTTACCTATGCATACACTGCATTTTATCTACCCATTCAAAAGCTCCTAGGTTGACTTCATATTTTACTACTTATTGTGAATAGTGTTGCAGTAAATATAGACATAAAGCTGTCTCTTCGAAATATTGATTTATCAATTTCATTTCTTTTAGATACTTACCCAGAAGTGAAATGGTTGGACCATATGGCTGATTAATTATTGATGAAATATTATTTATCTTCTGAAGTTCAACAAGACAGACTCCATTTAGGTCCTGTTGAGATCAAAATTTATGTGATAGAGACATAAACTATGTCTTGAATGGTCCCTGTTGGAAATTTCACTTTTCATGTATTTTATGTAAGGTTTAGCTTTATTTTAAAAAATAGTTTAACATTGAGGCACAGAAGTTTTACTAGTAGAATGCTCCAATTAATTATTCATTATATACATATATCTAATGAAATGATATATATGATTGCATGATACACATATCACATATATGCATCATATATTATATGTTACATGATATATATCATAATGATCTTTTGTATTTAGTACATAATGATTTAAGAAGTGATAAGGAAATAAATTTAACTGATGACCAATATTTATAAATACATTCATATCTGTACTGGGTCATGTTGTGTGTCAACTTGACACAAACCAGAGTCATCAGAGAAGCAGCCTTTGCTGAGGAAATGCCACCTTGAAATCCAGCTGTATGGCATTTTCTCAATTAGTGATCATAGTCAAAGGGCCCAGTCCAGGATAGGAGTCCTGGGTTCTATAAGAAGGTGGCCTGAGCAAGTCAGAGGAAATAAGTCAGTAAGCAGTTCCCATCCTTGGCTTCTGCATCAGCTCTGGATTCTGGGATCCTGCCCTGTTTGACTTCCTTTCCTGACTTTCTTCAATGATGAACAGCAATTGTGAAGTGTTAATCAAATAAACCCTTTCCTTGCCACAACTTGCCTTTTGGTCGTGGTGCTTCATCACATCAATATAAACCCTAACAAGGACACAATCTCATTTAACATTTAAAACTTTGAGCAGTATAAGTATTGTTTCCTCAACCGAAAATGAGGGCAGGGATTTTATTTTTTTATTCAATTTTCTCAGTCCTATCACAGTTTCTCATATCTCTGTGCTCTTATTCCAGTCCCTTCTCAAAAACTCTCCTGTCCTTGCTCCCATCCACTCATTCTCCTTTCTCTTCAGAAAAGTGCAGGCCTCCGATGTATATCAGCTTGCCATAACATATCAAGTTTCAGTAAGACTAGGCACTGACTCTCCTATTAAGGCTGAACAAGTCTACCAAGTAGGAGGAAAGGGTCCCCAAATCAGAAAACAGAGTGATAGGTAGACTCTGCTCTAACTATTAGGAGTCCTACTAAAGATCAAGCTACACAATTGTAAGACATGTGCAGAGTTTAGGTCAGTTCCATGTGAGTTCTCTGATTGGTGGTTCAGTTTCTATGAGCCCCTATGAGACCAGCTTAATTGATTCTATATGCTTTCTTGTGTTGTCCTTTGCTCTTATCTCCCATATTCCTTCCTCCCCCTCTTCCACAGTATTCCTCGAGGTCTGCCTAATGTTTGGCTGTGGGTCTCTATATCTGTTTCCATCAATTGCTAGGTGAAGTCTCTTTGATGACAATTGGGCAATACCGTCATCTGTTAGTATAGCTTAATATCATTAGGAATCATTTCATTGACTTTTTTTCTTTTTCTGTCAGTCATGTTTGGTTGTATTCTAGGTCTCTGGGCTGTCCAGGCTCAGGATCTTGTCTGTCAGGGATGGACTTCCTCTCATAGTATGAGTTTCAAGTTGAATTAATCATTGTTTGGCTACTCCCATAATTTCTGTGCCACTTTTGTCCCAATGTATGTAGTAGCAGGTCACAGATTTTATGAAGGTATTTAATTACAACCCTGCATAAGATCATGGCCAACACCAGAATGTGAACTCATAGTTGGAATGATTTAAATTCCATACTATTCTTCAATATATGGTCTCAAATATGAGAAAAAAATTACTTTCATTTGCTAAAGTACATGTCTCTACAGACAAATATTGCAAAATTGGTTTATTCTCATCTGACATTACATTGCCTAATACAGTATGTATAAAATATATCATTGACTTTTGAATATTATTGTATTTTTAGAACCCTACATGGACATGTACATCATGAAATGAAAATTCAGTAGAGAAGATCTTCACTACAGTCCCTTTTTTCTATTTTAAATATCTATTTAAAACAATTTTAATGTGCAGATGGTAAAACTTGCTCCTAGCCTTTAAAGAATTGTTTAACAATAGTTTTCAGCAAAAGTGTAACAAAAATTTCCCAAAGATTAGGTAAGATTGGTTATGTGTTTTTCAAGAAGATTCAATTTTATAAACTGTCACCATGTTCTTCTTGTTATGTGCGCTTGCTGAATAAATACTATTATACGACACGTTTCTGAGTTCCAACTGCGCACGTGCAGCCACTGCTCAGTGCAGTCTGCTAGCGCAGCCCGGCAATCATGTCGCACTTACAGATGAAACAACTGCGCAAGAAGATCTGGAATGGGCACATCAAGCTGCAGCAGCGAAACCTGAAGCTGCAAGAAGCATCAAACATGAGCCTATCACAACCTTCCAATGAAGATGTGCCCAAAGAAGAGGTAAAGGTCAGAAAAGTTAAGAAAGCCATAAAGCATGCTGTGAGGGTGGGCTCAGCAGAAGCACAAAGTGGAGGCATGCCCCAAGAGACAGCGGAAAACTCAAAAGTTGAAGTTACCCTAGAAACCTACTGCTTTAACCATTGGAGAAACAGCAGCAATGCCATCTCCTGATTCAGAATCAAAAAAGAAGAAGAAGAAGAAATAGAGGAAAATGGCAAATGACACAGAGCCTGACACCAAAAAAGCAAAAACTGAAGAAAGCACTGTGGCTCTTGTGGAAGCAGAAGATGCTGTGGAGAAGCCAGATGACAGGGAAGTGCCCAGCCTGCCCCTAGGGTTGACAGGGGCTTTTGAGGATACTTCATTTGCTTCCTTGTCTAACCTCATCAATGAAAACACTCTGAAAGCTATAGAAGAAATGGGCTTCAAGCACATGACTGAGATCTAACATAAAAGTATCAGGCCACTTCTGGAAGGCAGAGATCTTCCAGCAGCTGCTAAAACCGGCAGTGGCAAAACTCTGTCTTTCCTCATCCCTGTGAAGTTAAAGTTCATGCCCAGGAATGGAACATGAGTCCTGATTCTCTCTCCTACCAGAGAACTGGCCCTGCAGACCTTTGATGTTCTTAAGGAACTGATGACACACCATGTTCACACGTGCGGGCTGATCATTGGTGGTAGTAACAGGTCTGCCGAAGCGCAGAAGCTCACCAATGGCACCAACATTATCGTGGCCACCCCCAGCCGGCTTCTAGACCACATGCAGAATACTCCAGGGTTCATGTACAAGAACCTCCAGTGTCTGGTTATTGATGAGGCTGATCGTATCTTGGATGTTGGATTTGAAGAAGAATTAAAGCAAATTATTAAACATTTGCCAGTACGCAGGCACACCATACTCTTTTCTGCCACACAAACTCGAAAAGTTGAAGACTTGGCAAGAATTTCTCTG
>LOJH01054249.1:0-12059 GCA_001685095.1 Ellobius talpinus
ATTTCGGGGTATAAGCTAGCCGTGCGGGAGCCGGGCGGGATGAAAAGCAGGCCTCTCCCCCTTTCACTACATAGTTCAAACACCTCATGCTTCATGAAGTGTGAAGATCCCAAAAATCTAAAGAAGGATGTGACAGTCACCTACCTGGATGCTACAACTAATCTATATGACAAAAACTAACACATTAAGATCAAATACATGCATGGTGGCATGAGAAAGTGAGTGTATGCTTACTTTAAAAGTATCCTCAAAGTGGATACTTAGAGACTGCAAGTAAAAACCTCATAAACCTGTTGTGGGATTAATGATCCAATGTGAGTTCACTTTTAATTACTTGTTCATAAGCCTCTTTACTTTCATATACACCTTTGTGATACAACATGTCCTTGTAAAAAACAAGTAAACATACTTATTTTTCTTTTCTGTTTATTTTTAAAGCATATTTTCCAATTTGTAGCTTATCTCAGACTTTTCAAATAGTTTTTATTATTATTCATGTGTTTGCATCATTTTATATTTCCAGAGAACTTTTTTCTATTGACTGTGACTTCTAATTATATTTTTTGCCAGTTCTCCAATTTTTATCTCATTTTTTCCTATTCTTTTCCTCTTTTTGTTTATTTTTCATAGAGTATTAATTCCCTGGGGGTGTTAATTGGAAAGGATCATTGTGTTTTTCTGAAATATTTTTCATGTCTGTTTTCCCAATGACTGACTTTAAATGTGATAATTGCTTGGTTTGAATTCTTAGTTTGTAATTATTTTTCCATTGACTCATTTTCCATGGCTGTCTCCACACTTATGTAAATCCAAGGCACTGAAATGTTTACTAAATGTCCCATCCAGGTTGCCTAGGAGCTAGGTGGGAACAGACAGGGAGTCTAGTTGTTTGTCCAATTATTTATTGAGTAACTTGCATCCCCAGTCACATAACCAGTGATCCCTCTTATTTTATTTCTTTCTGTAGTTTTGAAATTGCAATTTAATTACAAAGTTTCTCCCTTTCCTTTCTTCCCTCCAAACTCGTACATATACCCCTCCAGAATTTCCTCAATCCATTCACTCTTTTTTCACTGATTATTATTGCATGCATACATGTATGTGTATGTATGTATGTATTTTGATACAGTCTGTTGAGTCTGTTCAGTGTTACTTTTAAGTATGTCTTCAGGGTCAACCATATGTCTCTTATCTCTTTACTTCATTCCCTGTTTTTCCATGCCTAGTATTCTGACCCTGACACATCTTCATGAGTATACAGATGACCTAGGTTGGAGTCTTGAAATTCTAATGGATCACTCACTGTATGACTCTTCAGTCATTCCTTACTGGATTAGTTTATTTTGTAATTTAGTAGAATTTTTAAAATGAATCAATAAAATAGACATTCAATCTTCCAAGTTTATTCAAAAATCACAAACGTCCCCTTTCAATGTATATAAGAATATACCATTGTAAACCTTTAGACAGTTTATCTGTAACAGATCACTAAAGGTCCATGTCCCAATGGTATTAGCTTTATATTAACGTTTTAATTTACCCTTATAGGAGTCCCATTTTATTGTGAATATTATTGTGAATTTATTGTGAATATTTTATTGTGAATATTTAACCATCATTATTATGTTTAAAACAAACACGTTTGAACACTCAATCAGAAATATTCCCAGATAGTGGATATCAATATCACATCCAATATATATCAGTGGTCTGCCCATTCTCTATGAAGCAGACTGAAAAAAGTAGAGTACCAGTGACAGGGGAATGTGGTAAACGACAGTATAAAGAAGCAGTTAGAAGCAAGAAACGAAATGGGAGAACCTCTTTGAATAGAAATAAAGGAATATAGAAATAATAGAAATCTAGGTGAGTCATGGTATTTTTCAATTAAAACTTCAATTGTTAAAGAATAAAAAACTTATGCAAACACCTCCCTTAGCCAAGAAGCTATCTTCACTTGATACCCACTGGAAAAGATAGAAATAAGAAAAAAAAAATCCCTCTAGTGGAATGTGACTGGGTATATCAACCATATGATTTTTCATTTAAAATGTTGAAAATCAGAGGCTACCAATTTTCAGTTACCAGTAAGTTGAGGAGCACTATTGCACTTTGCCTACACCGTGACTTCAGTTAAGTACAGTAGCCTGTACTTAAGAATAGAAATGTAAACGTAAGCATTTCTGTACATCAGTAAAAGTATCCAAATATTTAAAGAAATTGATGTTAATCAAGTTGACTTAGCCTTTCCAAAATTTATAAATTATTTCAAAACATCATCTTATACAGTTTAATTGTATTTTTTTCATTTTAAATTTATTGTTTAAAATACAAATTGAGTTTTGAGAAACTGTTTCTTTAAAGCTAAGTAAGCTGCATGTCCTATTCTGAGGTTAAAGAAGAAAAAAAAATTTGAGTCTATGTTCATTAAGTAGCCAGTCATATGTGCAGATGTCTGACCGAGAATGATAAGATTCTATTTTCAATAACTCCAAGCTTAGAGTTTGGCCAGTGGGCTATGATGTGGGATTACCCTCTGTTAGCTGTGAATACTATTAATGCATAAAGAAAACTGGCTTGGCCTGATAGGGTAGGACAGAACTGGGGGGGAAATTATACCGAATGCTGGGAGAAAGGAGGTAGATTCAGGGAGAAGACATATAGCTCCGCTGGACACAGATGCCAGAACTTTACCCGGTAAGCCACAGCCTCGTGGTGAAACAGAGATTACTATCTTAAATTAAGATATAAGAGTTAGCTAATAAGAAGATAGAGCTAATAAGCCAAGCAGTGATTTAATTTATATTTTTTCTGTGTGATTATTTTGGGTCTGAGCATCCAGCCGGGTGGGAAACAAATAAGTGACCCCTCTTTACAACAGGGCTAGTTTGTTTTGCCTGTATAACTATCCTGAGACTGATTATGATTGTCTTTGCTAAGAGCCAGAAAAGTATTCAAGTAATGTTAAGTCTCTGCTCTGGCTGATGTGAGGTATCCATGGAGACAAGATTTAGATAATAATATAGGGTAGAAAATATGAGAGACATTTCTGGAGCCCTAGAGAGGTAGATAACCTGAAATTGCACTGCCAGAAATTTCTCTAACTCTCAAACATATTATGATGACAAAAATGAGCCATTGCAAACCTAAGTTTGCTTTATTTGTTAAGCCAATATGTCATATTAAATTAATCACAAATGAGTGTGTGTGGATAGGTGGAGTATTATGTTGTGCTAACAGTGATGGGATGATATTGCTTTTAAGATACAGAGCTCATCATATTTAATCAGTTCAGGTATAATTTTGTAGATTGTAGACTGCATGTATTAAACTGTCTGACATTTTTCTGAAATCATTTTTGTACATAAGATTAACTTTTAAGCAAGATTTCAATCATTCCATGAGGACAATTTTTGTGATGATTCTAATGCATTTTAAAAGAAATACATAAAAGTATAGTTATTCCATTTATCCCCAGGTTATCACACGGAGCCTTAAGTAGGAAGTAGTAAACTTTTCATCAGAATGGGGAAGTATAACACTTTCACTCAAACATCCTTCAAGATACTGATTTTGTGTTGAGAAATACTGAATGCATTTACTTATTTACATACTCTGTAACGCATATTTGATCAAGTACAAATGTGAGGGCAAAGCAATGTTTTGATGGAATATTACTGATGAAAATCAGTAATGACTATAAGGCATGTTTATAGAATCTAGTATATTTTTATTAAATAATTTTGAATGTAAACAAAATGTAAGCATAAAACAGTTAAAATACTGAAAAGGGATTTTTCTACTACAGTCCTTTGTCCAGTAATTCCAGCTGCCTGTGTTAGCTGCTTTTAGTAATTTCTTACATTATACAGAATTTGTATATAACAGCAAACATATAGTAAATTGGTTTATATACATATTCATCTCACAATATTGGGTCTGTGTTTCTTCATATTGGTCCATTCGAATTGGATGGTAACAAGTGGGTACATGTCAAAGTGGGTACATGAAAAGATACAGACCCAAATCTTTGTGCAAGACCTTCTTAGACCATGTGGTAGCATAGAAGCAAATAGTTTGTTTTGTTATCATAATATAAAAACTATAGATACTTTGTCAAGAAATTTAGCAAATACATTATCTAAACTTCCTGTCTTATAGGGTTTCTGTTGCTATGAAGAGACACCATAACCATGGCAACTTCTATAAAAGAAAAAAATAATTTGGACTAGCTTACATTTTCAGAGGGTTTGTCCATTATCATCATGTCAAGGGATGACAGCATGTAGAAAAATAAGGTACTGGTGATGGAGCTGAAACTTCTACATCTTGATCATCCACCAAAAGCAGAAGTCATTCTGTGCTACCCTGGGCATAGCATGAGCGTAGGAGACATCAAAGCCTACCCCACAGACATACTTCCTCTAACAAGGCCGTACTACTCCAACAATTCCACACCTCCTAATAAGTGCCCCTCCCTATGGGGGCAATTTTCTTTCAAACCACCACATTCCATTCCCTGGCCCCTATAGACTTCTAATGATATCATATTGCAAACAGGCATTCAGTCCAATTTCAAAAGTCCTCATAGTCTCTAGTAGTCTCAAACTTATGTAAAAGTCTAAAGTCCAGTGTCTCTTCTGAGAATCATGCAATCTCTCAACTGTAATCCACTGTAAAGTCAAAATCGAAGAGCATATCATATACTTCCAACATACAATGACACAGGATGTACGTTAGCATTCCGAAATGTAGAAGAATAGTGAGGCAATACCACATCCAAGCCAAACCAAAAACCAACTGGGAAAACTCCATTTCACATCTCCATGGTTAATGTCAAAATGCTCTTCAGATGTTCCATTCCTTTCAACTTTGTTGACTACAGCATACTTCTTTCTCTAACTCCACTCCCTGTTAGCAGCTGTCCTTGGCAGTTAGTCCATGATTCTAACATCTCTAACATCTTGGGGTCTCCAAGGCAATCCAGCCTTCATGCAATAGTCTTTCTTGGCCTCAGTTGCTTTCCTTAGATGCAGAGGGATTTTCTCTAACCCCTTTCTTCTATCCTTAAATCTAAAATCAGCAACATATGGCCAAAGCTGACAAGTTCTGATGCTTTCTGGACCTGGACCATGGACCCCTTGTTCAATTACATCTTTACCAGCTTTTCTTTTTCTTTTCTTTTTTTTTGATTTTTCCTTCATTTGATCTTGAATTTCTTAGAAGTTGCTATGTAGAATACACTGACCTTGAACTCAGATATCCCTGCCTCTGCATCTTGAGGGCAGTGATTAAAAATGTGCACCACCACAACAGGCTCTAAACTTTTATTTAATCCTTTAGTTGGAAACTTAGCTGGGTGTAATCTTGCCCTGGTATCACCATTCCCTTTATTCCATTTTTTAATGAGTTTATCTCCTTGAGCACAGGATTAAGTGACATTCCACTTTCTAGTTCTTCTTTTCTACTTAATATTTTGTGCTTCTCCTTACTTAGCTTGGTCCTTTTATTATATCTTCATTAGAGTTACCATTAATAATCATATGACAGGGTCCATACTAGTGTGTCTTGAGATTTCCCCTGCCAACATAATTAACCCCAAACTGTTCACTTTAGCCTCAGATAGACTTTTCAGACAAGGACAAAAAGCTGCCATATTCTTCACAAAGTATTGCAAGAGTGATTTTTAAGCAATACACAAAAAATTTTTCTCCTTTGAAACCTGTTAAGTCAAGCATCCACAGTTCAAATCATCCTCAGCGCCACTTTCTCCCATACTCTTACTAGTGTGTACCATTAAGCAGCACTCAAAGCATGCCACTGCTTTCCTAACCCAAAGTACTAAAGTACAAATTCATCCACACAAAAATACTATCAGGCCCATTATCGCAATACCCTATTCCTGGTATCAACTTCTATCTTAGTGAGGGTTTCATTTGCTGTTAAGAAACACCAGGGCCATGACAACACTTATGTAAGAAAATATTTAATTCAGACTTGTTCACAGTTGCAGAGGTTTTGTCCATTATCAGCATGGTGAGACATGGTGGCGTGAAGGTAGAAATTGTGTTGGAAAAGGAGCAGAGAGCACTACTACTTGATCCTCAGGCAGCAGAAGGAGCTCTTTCTCACACTGGTTATAGTTTGGACACAGGAGACTTCAAATCCATCCCAACATACTTCACCAACCAGGCCATACCAACTCCAACAAAGTCACAATTCCTAATTACAGCACTCCTTGTGTGGAGTATTTTCTTTCAAACTATGACATTTGCCAATTATGTTAAAGACATAATTGCCAATATTTTTTTCATATCCACCATTGTTGAGGTTTGTTTTGCTGTGCTATCTTATAAAGATTAAGGTATTCTATCTAATGATTGCTGAGTAAAAACTATCCTTAAAACCTTGGCACTATATTCTATTCATAGCTACCATACTTATACAAGTATGGTATTATGTAAAAAACACTCATAGAGTTATTTACATAATAAACGCTATTGTAGTCAAGGCACAAGTTGGATATAGGAAGACTGGGGGAAATGTAGGACATGTCATCCAAGGCATGTTAATATATGCAGGACACTGATGGTGTAGACAATATGAACATCAGTAATCCAGAAACAGCCAAGAGACTGTACAGTGTTAATATATGCAGGACACTGATGTTGTAGACAACATGAATATCAGTAATTGAGAAACAGCCAAGAGACAGTACAGTGGGTTTTTTTTTCAGAGAGAAATCTGACCTTCCAAAGTTTGACATATAGAACTTCTTGAATTTGTTATATTTTAAGCAACTTTAATGCATAATGACAGTAATCGTGATGTGAGGAGGACGTATGTTGAATAAAGGGCATGATCTTTTAGGATACTTGTTATTTCTGGACTAAGTAGAATAAGTCAAAGTTGAGAGAATCTAGAGCCAGGGCAGCTAATTAGGTACTCAGAAAAATATGGCCGTATTAAAGTGTCAGTAAATGATTGCTTGAGGTACAAGGTCATCTAGAAAATCTGAAGTTTAGCAATCTTTCAAAACTCTCATATATTTGCATTTGAAGTATTTTCTCAGCTGCTTAGCAGTCCATTCCTACTCACCCCCCTGACAGCAATCTGCCCTGTGAGGTGTGGATACCATGCCATTTCTCCCTTCCAGTGTGTGTTCAGTGGGCGTGCTGCCTTGATCCTAAAACCTGTGTTGTGAACTTAGTAGCAGATACCTTGGTGTTTGTCCCTGCATCACAGCCCTGCTCTGGTGCTACTCCAAACTCTATACACAATGGAAGACTTGAGAATAACAACCGCAATGATGGTTTCATTGTGTTCATGGTTACTTTATCTATCTCTAAAGTAAATCATGAGTTAATCTAACACTTTCTTGAGCTATCACCAGAACTGCATTTGCTTTTTTACTTCTTTTCTATTTATATACTCTCCAATTAATTTCCCGCAGACCAGTGAGAATGGTGTTTTTTTCTAATATACCTTTGAGTGTAAAATCACTAAAGGAATAAACAATTATTGGCTTTTGCTATATTTTACTTCACAAAAATTTGTACAAATTAATGCAGAGATAGACCATGTAACTTCTTTTCTAGTTTCACTCCACTGTATTTTTCTTTCAGTTTCTTAAAGATGCAGGATTCCATCAAACTATGCCTCTTACCTATAGTGATGAAACACTTTGTCCCAAATACACACCGTGAAATATCCAGTAGCAATTCATGTGCATAAGTTTGTAATGTGACAACTGCTTAGTAAGGTCATCTTGTCTTGAAATTCCCAAAGGCTGGGATGTGGACTTTTCAAAGATTCAAAGTACAGTAGTCTAGAAGTTACATCCAGGAGAAAGTGTTATGATGATTCTTTTCCTCAGTGTTAAAATTATCTTTAAATTTTACTGTTGAAAAGTCTCAAAGATGTACATTAGAGGACATTAATCTTGGGATGATTTGACACAGAGCATCCCTGTGATGCATTCAGAATGCTATACCTTTGTATAGCAGACAAGTACTGTAGCGAACTTGTAGATATATGTTCACCCTTTGAAGAACTGGTGACTTCATCTTTCTAAATCTTTATAGCTAGTATATGTGTCTGGCTAAGCACCTAGGTAAAATTTACCATTCATTTATTTGTTCTTATTTTTATTTTGTTTCTCCAACAAACTGGTTCTCCTGTCACTGATGAGATTGATACATGTAAAACTAAAACACTGGGTTTCTGACCCCAAAACTTTGATAATAAAGACCGGGGTTTCCAAAGACTCATTGTTTTCCTAAGTATAGTCATCTCAGTCAAATGGAGGTTTTCTTCCTGTGTGATAATTTGCTCCACAGCCCTGATCATGTTCATTGCCCTTTCCTACCACTGAAGCACGATTAATAAAAGCTCAGGGTCAGAACCTGGGTTTCAACCTGAAGATCTGAAAAGCAAAACAGCCAGCCACTGGCTATGACCTCAACCTCAGACAAAAATGGCAATCCTCTGTCTAGGAATCTTAGAATGAGAGTGTGTGTTGAGAGCTGTTTCATCCCATTTCATAATTTTTCTAGGACTGGAATCAAAGGCATGCACCACCCAGTTTCTATGGCAACTAGTGTGGCTACTGGGATTAAAGGTGTGTGTTACCATTACCTGCTCTATAGGCTGATCAGTCTGACTGTTTTACTCTCAGATCTTCAGGCAGTCTTTATTTATTAAAATACAATTGAAATGCCACTACATACCATATTTGTTCATCTATCAATAAATATATTACCAACATCTCAGAATTGTGCTGATAATTATGTGTGCTAATATATATATATATAACATTGGCACATGTCAATTTAATGAATATTAGCACTGAGCATGTAATTTGCACGGAATATCAGAATGGCCATAATTAATTTAAAAATAGTAAAACATTTCATGATAAAATTTAAAGTATATTTTAATAATATAGTTCATCAACTGGTCATGATTGTGTGCATTTGTTGTTACAGCAGTGTTGAATATATATATACACATACTATGTTTGATTAACTAAGTAATTTCCCAATAGTGGTTAAAATGGCCCTCTCTTGATTTATCTTTCTCCATACTACATAGAGTTTACCAGAAAGTTAGTAATACTCTGCCTGCATACAAGATAATTTTTAAAAGAATTTCTCGTGGTGTACCAACCACCTTTTGAGTGCCTAGCTGTGTCGATGTAGGAATGTGCAATAATTGATTAGCGTAAAAATTGGCAGCATGCTACTTGCATGGCTAATTGTAATATCAGTTAAGCATTAGTTTGTAAAGTTGCCACTTAACTAGACCTCATGTTTCCTCTTATCAAGCTCAGAATACAAGGAAACTACATAGTTCTTGGGCCTAAAGTTATCAACCAAACTTACAAGGAATAAATCCATTTATAAAAATGGCAATGTGATGGTCATTGGAGGGATAACTAATACCATTAAACATGTCACATGGTGTCAGTTTTAACAAAATCCTCGTTGAAGTGCTCTAAAGGAAATTCATTTTAAAGGATGAGAAGGAAAGTATTTTGTATCTTTTATATAGGAAAGTAAATGAAATGCACCAAGGCAGGAGGGAATTTAAATTGTATCAGAAATACATAAAAGCAACAGCGTGTTTGGAATATAAAAAGAAGGTTCTATGTGAAGAAGTTACAGAATTTACAGTGTCTCTTTCTTCACTTGCATGACATAATAAAGAGTTTATCTTTAGGGTTAAGTTGAGAAATTGCTGATGGTTTATAATCACATGAACAATATAGTCTCCACCTTTGCTTTAAAAAACAATTATATGTCACATCCATTAAAATATCCATGATTCTAAAATTTTAATTGGAAAAGGAAGAGTTGGCAAAAATTGAAAATTTTGTTCACTTTGTATAATAAAATGTATTCTAATAGTCATTGCTTTAGCCAACTCAAGCTATTATAGCAAACTATTATACTGTGAGCTGCTAATAGTGTTGCAAGCAGTTCAGGGGACTGGAAACAATTGCCACAATGTTTGGATTTGAAAATGAGGGCCCATCTTCCAAGTGCATGCTGCTAACCTTTCATAGTGTACTCAGAGATTAAAAAGAATGACCATAAGACCACCTTCATTGCTATTCGTCAGGTCGCTAATTCAAAGGCTCCATTGACACAATCACATTGAGTTAGGATTCCAAGACAAGCATATTTTGCAGGGATGTAGACATTCCCTTAATTCATAACATTCATTAATGGATCAGTAGATAAGCAAATTATGAAGTATCCCTGCACTAGGGTATTATTTGGTGTTTAGTGGCTGTGTGCTGCTTAATTGACAGACCTTTGAAACGTAGCCTTACATGAAGGGATGTGGTCACAAAGAGTACATGTTGCATCGTTCCATTTAGGTGAGGTGGGAGGAATCATCACATTCATACAGACTGAGAACAGAATAAAAGTAGCCAGGAATAGCAATAAGAGGAAGCATGGTCCAATAAGTGCAGAGATTCAGTTTGAGACAATGAAAAACTCTGGGATGAGTGGTGGTGATGGCTGCACAACAGTGTCCATGCCAATGAAATTTAACCTTAGAAGCTGCTAAAATGGTAAATATTGAGTTATGTGCATTTTCCACATTTAAAGCAATAGCTCATTCATGTCAGTTGGGCAACAGGAGATCATGGCTGTGACGTGGAATCATAGAAGCTAACTGCAAAGCGTTGCAGTATTTGATGGTTATCATTGCGGCAATGGATCAAGGTACAGCAATAGTAGTTCCATTCGGGACAAACTTAATCCTTTGTAAAGGAATTGCTATGCAGGATGAAGAACAATAAGAAAGTGCTTGTTGACTGTGACACATTGGAAGCTTCCTTTTGTGTCTCTTATGTTCCCAAATTGTTATGAATACAAATCCACTTTTCCTGGCTCTTTTTGGTAGCTTCAGCTATCTACTTGACAGCCCAGTGATATCTGAAGGATTCTCAGGGGATTTCCTGATCCAATTGTTCTGTGGGCATGACTGTGGAACACTTCTTTCATTGCTAATTTGTGTGATCAGGTCCCCCACATGGGGCATTATAGTTCCTAGGCAGGTGGGCTTTGACTTCATGAGACAATTAGATAAACATGAGTCAGGACAAAGACAGGAAGTAAGCAGCATTTGACTTTGGTTTGTGCTTTATTTCCATCTTTGAATAAGCAGTATAAAATTGTGTGTTTCATTGTTAAATTTTCTCATATGAATTCTATTTATCTTGAATAAACTCATTCTATCCCATTTCTCTTATTCTCTTCTCATCTTGTTTATTTATTCTGGCAATGGCAATTTATCTATCCTGTGGACTTTTCTTCCCTTCTTCTTGACAGCTAGTGGCACACAGACAGTGTGTCTATGAAGTCTGGTCACAGTGAAGACAAACAACCTGTAAATTAAAGTTTGCTATTTCTTACTTTGGGTTTTATAAGATATTCATATAACTATGACTGAATGGGTATAATATAGAAAATGCTCCTATATTTGAAGGGGAAATTTTATACAATCACTCTGTTTTTCTTAAAGGAGATTGTTTAATTAAATCATCCTTTTACATGTAGTGAAACTGACTCTGCTTCCCAATCATAAATGGGTACCGAGATCCTCAGGCACGTGACGCATGCTTTGCATATGCTTTCTAGAAAATTCCTATGCTATGTTGTTTAACCTTTCTCTTCCATCATCTATCTTTCTCTTCCATCATCTATAAAAGTATAGATTTCATGGAAGTTTTTGCTTTTATGATTGATGGCGGTAATATAATATGTCAGTGTGGTCTGTGGTAACACATTCATCCTCTTTATCGTTTTTGGTGGCGGTGCTTGTGTTCCGGTTGGACACTGAGCTCTTTTATTGTTGTATGGGTGGGAGTGTGCTCACTAAACATCAGAAGGGATCTATACAGACTGAGGAAAGGCAATAGGAAGCAATTAGAATACAGTTCTGTAACTTACCTGTAGTGATAGGGGCCCAGTGGGTGACATTCTGTAGCAAAAGGGGAGAGCAGGCCTGCTTTTCATCCCGCCTGGCTCCCGCACGGCTAGCTT
>LOJH01054250.1:11225-22552 GCA_001685095.1 Ellobius talpinus
AACCTGTGGCAATACTAGGGTATATACAGCCCTGCCTGCTTGCTCCACACAGTCCAACATGGTAGAAGTCTGTTCACTGCTTCTGCAAGCCATCCACATTGCCCCAGTTGCAAGTATGCAGCAGTTCTATGTCGAGCCATTAAGCAGTTTGTAACACGCTGCTTACAAACTCCATTTAAATACTTGGCCTCCTGAAAGAGCCAGAGGTTGTGCTGGAAGCATGGCCCAGAAAGCCAGTATTTCAAAATGTGGTGGCTTTCCCCCCCACTACTGCTGAATCAGGAAAACCTCTCTTAAAGGAGCTGCGGCTTTCCACCAACAAACAGCAAGGAGATATGTTAAGCTCTATATTTTTGTGTCTAGAATTCCTTTTCAAGTTCTCTCAGGTTTTAAGTGGATTTTTGTCAACCATGTTGGTGCCAATTTATTGCATGAAGCTGCTTTTTCATTCCAGCAACCCAGAACCCAAATAATCACACAGAAACTGTATTAAGCCACTGCTTGGCCCATTAGCTCTAGCTTCTTAGTCCCTAACTTAGAAACAAGGACAAGTGTGCTAGGAAAGGTGATGAAAATTATGGAGCCCTATAGGAAGGGAAAGGACAGCAAGCTTTCTTAATGGATTGGGGTGAGGAGTGGCCAAAGAGGGAAGCGAATTTTAGCAGCTTTCAAAGCTATTAAGAATGCAGGGAGAGATCTATAATGAATGAAAATGCAAAAGACAAACCAGAACACATTATTGCCAGAGACATTACAATTATTAAGACCAAGTTTTCCTCAGAAAAATTAATTTCTTAGATCTTTAGAATACTCCAAGTAGTAATTGTTTTTATTATTTTTCCCTGTCTGGTTTTCGAAGTTATCTCTTTAGTAAAACAACCATCACAATAAAGACTAGTTTATTTATTGGAATATAAAACCTACCACATGTGCGTTTTAAATTTCAGTAATGAAATGTACATTGCTCAGATCAAAGTAACTCTGTGTTGTGAGCATATTGTCACCTATGTTCACAAGGAACTTTTATCCCGAGTTTTCAGAACTTTTTGGTATACTGTATCTTCAATGAGATTTTGCAGAGTTCTAGGATGTCCCCCAGTGCAGAGTCAAATACGTTCCAACAATTAGTTTTCTTTCTAACTATAAAAGTGTATGGGAACTGATGAAGGCAAATACCAAATGTGGCACCTGAATTCTATCCCTGTTTCTACAAGCAGCCCTCTGACCTTCACAGTACAGAGAAATTTTTATGTAGGTGTAGGTGTGTGTGTGCATAAACACAGAGAGAGAGAGAGAGAAGAGAGAGAGAGAAGAGAGAGAGAGACAGATAGTCCCTGTGTGGTATGCCCCAGTAAATATTTTTTCCATTTCTCAACCACAGTCACATACAGTACCACCAGCCTGGACAATGCCAATTTTGAAAATTTGCCTGACTCATCTTGAGCAACATAAAATGTCTTCACTTTTTATTTACAAAATTTCTTCAAGTATAATAGACAAAAATATGCTTTTTTTTCAGACGGTCACATCTGACAAAATCATCACATTTGTTGTTTTTAAAGCAGAAACAAAATTTAATATAATTAGAGTTAATGCAGTGCATCACTTTTTAAAACGAGAGAATGAATCTCTTGCAGATGGGGTGGGCACCTCTCTTATTCACATATTGAAATTTTTCATAGCAGAATGCTGACCTCTTCTTCATCTTCGAACAGAGAATGTGAGCAACCAATAACTATGAATGAGCAATTTCTCAGAAAAAAAATGAAATTACAAACTTATGAACATACTTAGATATTCTAAAATTGTAGCACTGCCTTATATATTCAGATCAGGAACAAATGTAGTGTCTGAATAGATAATCTTTTGGGAAACTCCACAGACAGCTGTTCTTGTAGGCTCCTAAATATTAACTTGTTTTATTCATTTATGCATAATTATAAGTAATATTATTGAAATTGATGACCTTAATGGTAAAGAAGATTTTTGCCACCACCATATTTTATTTTAGGATACTTTATTGTAGAAAGACCATGTTAACAAAAACTCACTGTAAAATAGATGGCTGGACATGGAGTTGTTGTGTGACACTATTCCTAGGGAGATATGAAGAAACATCTACTCACCGTATTTAGGGAAGTGGCAAGAGACCAAAGGTTTTTTAGTTAATTCTCTATTGCTGTGACAAAACACCATTATGAAGACAACTTATAAAAGAAAACATTTAATTTGGGGGCTCATGGCTTCAGAGGGTTAGAATAATCATGCCTGTAATGATGAGGAACATGGCATCAGACAGGCAGGCATGGTGCTGGAACAGGAGCTGAGAGTGTCCAGAAGCACAAATCAGAGAGAACTAATTGGAAATGGTGTGAGCTTCTGAACTCTTAAAGTCCAACCAACCCCAGGGATCTCTTCCAACAAGATCACCCTCCCTAATGCTTCCCAAACAGTTCCACTAACTTGGGACCAAGTATTTAAATACCCAAACCTATGGGCATTCTTATTCAAACAACCATGCCAGGATACTATCAAAGTCTAATTGGTGAATGGATAAGTTTCCTGGGGTTACTTAAAGGAATACAGATAAGAGGTAAAGTATAGGAGCAGAAATAACTCTAAGACAGTTGCATCACCCAAACCAGCATGGGCAATGATAGCTCATGAAAACTGGAGCCCTGGAGCATACTGTGCAACCTTCAGACAGTTGAACAGCCTAGAGGGTATCCTTTCCAGGCAGATCAGTTTGTCTGAGTCTCTTCTAGCCAGCTTGGCTGATTTCTGCTTCTTCCAGGCAGCTCAGCATGTCAGAGTATCTGTCAGCACTTCTTACAGCTTTATATGCATGGATGACAAAGAGACCTAGTGAGTCTGGTCAGTTTCAGGGACTTCCTGAAGCTATTTAGTTTTTGACCTCTTGAGTTACCAAGCCTCCCTGCAGCATGAAACTTTTCACCTTTCTTCATAACATACTGTGTCTTTATGAGCTTACCTCTAAGATAAAGTGTTTTATCTCATAGGAAAATGCTACACAACAATAGTCAACAGGGCTACAAATCCCAAGAATGTCACCATGTCATAGGCAACAAAGAATATATGTATGTGCTTGTGTGTATGCATTTGTGTGCATTTGGATGTGTGTGTGTGTGTGTGTGTGTGTGTGTGTGTGTGTAAGATAACATCTCATTATACTGCTGGGCTGACCATAGCATAGACTCTATCAGGCATACATTTCAGATAATTTAGGGAAATAAAAACTATTGCAACACATTCCTCTTACCAACTTGCTTGGTGCTCTTGCTCCCTGTCCCCATTGTCCTTTGGAGTTTCCCATGACTTCCAGAGGTCCCTAATCTTATAAAATTGCAGGATTTTTATAGTATCTATTGTTTTGAAACCATAAGAAATTCCTTGCTCTTTAAATTGTTCTTCTGATCACCCAAGTGTAAGATGAGATATCTTATGCTTTACAAAGGCAGTTACAGAGTACATTATGCTGCACAATCAATAAAATCCCAGAAAATCGGCTCCTGATTTGATATCTGATCTATTGCAATTTGTTGCAAAGGTCTCTGTTACTAGCTTTGGTATTTTCAGAGCATTATGGAATTCCATAAATGAAATAATTGCCATTTAAACAATTGTTCTGTTCTGAAAGCACAAGATCCGTGGTTGAGTTTCGCCAGAGAGTAGGGGAAACCCACACAGAATGCTGCTGCTCTTTGTTTCCTTTGCTAAAATGTTTCATCGCTTCAGCTTCCCATTCTACATTCAGGGTATAATTGAATGAAATGTAGTTTAAAATAAAAGGAAATCTATTTTCTTTTTATGAGAATACTCACCTATTAAAGGTTAAATAAAAGGTGAAGAGCATTTCACTTATTGTGAATACCAATGGCTTAGCTTTGACTATTTAAATGTTAAACAGTACATGAGCAGTTTCTACCAGTAACCAAGTCTGTCCATATTCCTAAAATGGAGTTTATGTCCTTTTAAAAACCTACACAACAAAGCACTTAAATAGATATTTCAAAGTGTCTTTTTAACAATTTTAAGGAAAGAAATGATGCAAAGTCCTTTTATTAATATTTTATTTAGTTTTTACTCTGTTATGAATCAAAATCTGTCAATTTATTTCTCTGGCTTAAAGATTTTTCTTCTGATAGTTTTTTTTGGAAGTAGGTTTTAGAAAAAAGATATATAAATTATATCTACGTAGTTGAGTGTTGGAGCACCTTAAAACCGAAGAACTTGCTCTGTGGCTCTGCATCTCATCAGAACTATGCCCTGAAATAAATTTTACATTTATTCAGACTACTGCATAAGTGAGCAGTAATTACATGTGAATACATCATCTTTAATTATGTCTAATTTGGATGATACCTGTAAACATTGTTGAGATTATCTCAATTGGGATGAAGTAACACATAGTTAAAGTAATATCCATAATTTCAAAAATTTTAGTCCATAACAGTTTCTATCAAATAAATAGTTCCTGTTTAGTAGCTAACCTTGTGTGGAGAGGAAATTGAGAAATATATCAGCATATCAATGGATGATGTGGAGGATAAGCCATTTTTCTAAATGTTAGAAAAATATTATGCTTAAAAATCATCTTTTACTGACAAATGTAAACCCACATTGAATTAACATGATGCTCCTCTTTTTAAGAAATGAGATATTTTATTATTGCTTCATATTCATAATTTTCTTGTAAAGAGTGGATAGGCCCAGGGCCAGGTTAGCTGGGGAGTCTCCACATACCCATCATTTTGTGCTCTGTTTTCTTCTGATTTCTCAGAATTGTGCACCAGGGGACTACCCACCATGCCCTGGACCATGGTCAGGGGTGGCCCACAGTAAGGAGGATGACTGTGATACTCTTAGTGACCCAGATCCATCTTTATGATGCAAGAATAGGAAGTGACATGTGGAACCCTTGAGAGTGCAGAATAGGACTGGAAGTCTGAGGCTCTGTCCACCCTCAGGTATGACAGAAAGGCTCTCTCTATGTTTTAAAGATTTGTTTTATTTTTACTTTGTGCATATGAAGTATACACAGGAGTCAGAAGAGGGAATCAGGTCCAGATCTACAATTACCCATGGATGTGAACCATTACATGAATGCTGAGAACGGAACTCAGGTCCTCTGCAAGAGCAGCAAGTACTTTTAACCACTGAAAAGTCTCCCTGGCCCCCATGAAATTCTTAAATATGTGGATTTCATGTTTTTATAGAAAAGATATGGACACATAGGTAGTGTTTGAAGGAACACTTGGATATGGTATCCACTGTTACCCCATCCCTGTCATTTTTCAATGGATTGTCATCCATGGTCAATATAGGTATGAAGAATGGCAGGGAGCTTACCTCTTCATAAATCTGGTCCTCAGGTGTGCTTTGAGGTGTTTATAATTAGCTTAAGTTCTCCTCCATGTCTTGAGACATTACTACCTTCTTTATTGTTTTTCCCCCATTATCCTTAAGTTCAACTTCCACACAAATAGTTCACCCTCCATGCCCTCTTGGGGGTGATGGAATGAGAGGTGAATCATATACCAGCAATGCGTTGTGTTCAGTCCTAATGTCATCACATTCAGTTGTGGTTTGTCAGGAAACCTAACTCCTATCTTGGTTTTTTCACCATAGTCAAAAAAAAGGAGTAAGCCTATTCTCACCCCTTAAGTTTTACAGGTATTAAGAAAAATAAAACAATGTATGAAATCTTTTTCTGAAATATAAAAGGCTAAGAAATGTGCTATAGTATCAATAATCACTGAACTATCTCCATTGCCTCTGAGATATTTTTTTTATTTGCTTTTGTTTTTGTTTATTTTTCAGTGTACAGATTTGAAGTACCCTTAATCATGACATGATATGGGCTTAGAATTTATCACTGTAGGTTCTTATTGTTTCTAAACATAAGATTTTTAAGAGGGCCTTGCTAGATGCTTACATTATGCTCTAATTTAATGTTTAAAACAAAAATTATGATTTTGGAATAAGATGACAAGACTTAGAGATGCCATATACATGGGTGGACATCTCACAGGCAGTAGGCAGTGGGGTTAGTAGTATATCTCATGAATCTCACAAGAGCTTGTATCCTCCATCTCTGGTGCAGTAATCATTTGGTGTTTATTTATCATTTGCTTATTGTCTATAGTGTATTAGATATGAGCTATATGAAAGTTAATACAGTAGAGATTCCATCTTCAGAGAACTCAAAATATAACAGAGATGTTACATAAGGAGACAGTAGTTGTCCAAGAAAATGCAACATGATAATTTTCATAATAGAAACAAGAACAATGATAATGTTATTCCTTTGGGCATGCTATATTTACTGGATAGCTGAAGATTTTCATTTATTTTCTTTTGTTTTATTATGCATTGTTTGTCTTGCCAAAGAGCAGCTGTCTGAGAACCTCATGAAAGCACTAACACAGATGACATCAGGTGCCTGATAAGGCCGCTCATGAATCACAGAGAAAGTTAAACAAGGTCCTTTCCAATATGTTCTCAAACTTTTAGATTCTAAGTGCTTGAGCTGGAATCAAATAAACCCCAAAGTTGTATTTACCTGTTTAGAAGCCAAGTGCAAAACTTGGCATTTTTCTTGTATGAAATTCCTCTTGGTCGAGTGTGTCTTGCTGTTCTTTGGGAAACTGCTTTCATCACCAGTACAACTGCTCTGAAGTCCAACCTTGCATCTTTGTAAATGTTATTTGCATGTCCTCATTGTCCTCACTCATCTGACAGAATTTATTAAGCTTTTGCTCTGGCCAGTTGCCAGGCTGCTGCAGATGGGGAGAAATGTTTAGATCAGTTAATAGCAAAGAATGGAGTGTCATGGTCAATGCTGCTGTTGAAAGATGCACAAGGAGTTGAGTGTCTAATTGAGGTTGTTACAAAGATAGAACAAATGAGGGGGAGACTTTCTGACTTGGTCATGAGACACAGGGAGATTGAGGAAGAGAGTGCTCATGTAGAGGATGAGATTGTGCATTGCAAAGAGGGCTCAGGGGAGGGTAACTGTAAATGAGTTAGATAGGGTTATGCTAGAATATAAGGGACAAGTAATTACAGAGATGCCGGAGGGTCTTTCAAGCATCAGTGAGTGAGAGCATCTTCAAACTGTCATGAGAACACATTCCAATTCCCATCAGGCAGCCTCTTCGTGGGGTAGTGTTTATTTCTTTAACCAAAGGACTTGATATTCTATTTACTGTTTCTGGATGCTCCAATGTGTATCAAAAAAAGGAGAAGGGGAAGGAAAGGACAAAAAGGACAAAACAGAAGGAAGAAAACAAGGAGAGGAAAATGACTTCTGAGACTAGAAATGCACCTCAGTCATGGAGCCCAACGTAGATGTGACCTTGGAATTTACCATCAGCACCACACACACAGGACAGCAGCAAAAAAACTGAAGGAAGAATAAAAATACAGGACTGTGATGGAAACATCTCAGGAAACAGAAAGAGTACAGCTTAAACGTCAGAAATGGGGCTCTTCTAAAATGATGACTGACTTTCAGTCTTGACACAACACCTAAGTTTTGCTTCTAAGCACAAAAATGTATACACACAAAAATTTAAAACTAGGCAAGAAACTAGAATTGTATCTGTTATGACAATTCATCTTAGGACAGAACCAAATTCTAAAGAAATCTCTCATATAGGCAACCTTGTTAAATGTAACCTTTAACCGCTTCTTTCTTAAATCCAGTAAATTTTTGGCAAGGAATAACAAAATCCTAAGAAAGTATGACAAAGAAAGTTAACAACTACTACTGATTCAAAATTTATTGAGCACTGTACATATTGAGCAAAAAATTACTATAAAGACATCTTTCTTTTTGTTTTCCAATCATTGTGACAATTAAATAGAACGAGCTCATTGGATAGTGGTCTACATGCTTCAGTAGACTCACAGTGAAGATGGCTTCCATTGCCATATAACCTATGGAAATGCCTCAATTTTTTATCCAATTGAAATATGAAATTCAAGGAAAGCTCCAGGAATTCTTTATCATCTTTCCTTGTTTGATTTCTTCAGAGGGTTCTTGCTTCTATAAGAATTCCCTGAAATTCCACAGGGCTCTTTCATTTGGGGTTTGGGTGGGAAATGGAGATTAAACACATGGGTTCACACATGCCTGGCAAATATGTCACCATTGAGCCAAATCCAGAGCCAAACATCACCCTCTTAATAATTGCCATATACTTAGCATTTATATTGCAAAATTTGATTTTCAAGAAATAATCTTAAAAATTCCAATGTGGTGTATGCATGTTTGATTTCATTGTCTAGATTTAGAATCATGGGAAAGTCTGAGATGAGGCCCCTTTTCTTCTGATTGAGAATCTGTCAATAACAAAATGTGTGTAATATACTTAAACATTGAAATTGAAGTTCTTTCTATAGTGACTCCCCAGTGGTAGACTTGGATTTGAATATCCTTGTTCCTCCCCGAGGAGTCATTCGCTGAAACACTGTGGAACATATCTCAGATACCTTTGCCATCTGTTTCGCCACAGTTCATAGTTGCATTGTTATCCATCTGTCTTCCCCACCTTGTTGTTCTGTGCACTTGGTGTCCTTTCTCATTCTAGGCTCAACACAATAAATTCATTTCTGCTGGCTCTTTGTTGTATAAATCAAGTGTGCATGGACTCTGCTTTATAGGGATTCTTATATCCAATAGCTTCTAAAGATTTTCACAAAAGTCATTCTCCTGCAGTTCAGCTATGTCCTGCTTCTGTGTGTTTCACTTTGAGTGTGCCTTCATATTGCCTCCTAAAGTGCCTTCTATGAACAGGTTCTTCTTACGTATATACAATTTATTTGCATAGTATATATACATTTATCTATGTATATGATGTATATGTATTTTATGTGTATGCCATGCTAGACTGTGTATGCATAATTTAAATATATTGAAGAAAAGTAGACATCATTACAGTTTTGTTGTTTTAATATAATTTGGAGAGATCTAACTTTTTTATCCTAGTTATGTATTTTCCATTAAGGGATGCCAACAGTATTTGATTCCTTCATCTTCTGTTTTAAAATGATCAGTGTGAATGAACTGACTTAATTTCTCATGTGGGTTTTATTCTATTGCCTTTTATCTTAATTCTATAACCTATTTATTCCCCTTTAGTTGCCCACACCTGAATCACACCTCCTGCTATGTACTCATCTCGCTCAGCACAGGCACCTGCTGCTTACTACACTCACATGTAGTTATTAGTTTCTGTGTCTTCACAGTGTAGGCCCACCAAGAACAGGATGTCTCACAGGTTCATACCTAGTGGATGGATACATGTTATTCTCCTCAATTAGTCTCAGCTTGAAAATTCAAATCAACCTTAAGTCAATTTGAGCAAACACCTAACTCTTTTCCACCTTATGCATCGCACTCTAAGCCCTGGAGAACATTTTCTGGCCTAAATTTATAGTGCAGAAGTTTCTACTGTGAAGATGACCATTGTGCTGCCATTCATTCACATTAGCCCTATCCGCAATATAACTGTACACGAAGATATGGCTTTTAAGGAGATAATTAAGGTTGAATGATGACACAGGGGTAGTCTTGATCTGATGGACTGATGTTCCTATAAGAAAAGGAAATGCCAAGATCCACCCAATCCTCTTTATGCTATCATAGAGATAAGGCCATGTGAGCACACAGAAAAGACACCTTTGACAACCCCAGAAGAGCTCTTAAATTTTTTAAATTATAGTTAAAATATAATTATAAAATTTCCCCCTCCCATTACCACTTTTCAACCCCTCCTGTGTCCTCATCCAGCCCTTCCCATATCCCCATCCTCCATAATCCCTCTCAAAAAACATGGCATCTCTTTCTAGGATTTTTTTCTGTGATATATATCCATATACGATATATATGTGTTATATATGCATGTACATATGAATAAATACAACCTAATAAGTCCATTTAATATTGCTTGTATGTACATGATTTCAGGATTGCCAACCTGGCATTGTATAAGTAAGGGGCTTGTCACTGGAGAAGACTAGTTTCCTGTAGACAGAAGTTTCTGTCCCACCCAGTCCCACAGCTGTTCAATGCTGAAGAAACACACAGAGGCTTATATTAATTATAAACTGTTTGGCCTATTAACTCAGGCTTATTACTAACTAGCTCTTATGACTTAAATTCACCCATAATTCTTGTCTACATTTAGCCATGTAGCTTGGTACCTTTTCTCAGTAAGGCATTCTCATCTTGCTTCCNNNCACAGAGGCTTATATTAATTATAAACTGTTTGGCCTATTAACTCAGGCTTATTACTAACTAGCTCTTATGACTTAAATTCACCCATAATTCTTGTCTACATTTAGCCATGTAGCTTGGTACCTTTTCTCAGTAAGGCATTCTCATCTTGCTTCCTCTGCATCTTGCTAGTGACTGTATCTCCACCCTTCCTCTTTCCAGAATTCTCTAAGTCTGATCACCCTGCCTATACTTCCTGCCTGGTTACTGGTCAATCAGTTTTATTAAACCAATATGAGTGACAAATCTTTACAGTGTATAATAGCATTATCCCACAACAGTTTCCCCTATTTCAGTTACTTGTTAATAATTAGTTGTTTGTAGGTCTTTGTCTAGCAGTAGAACTTCTTGAGATTTTCCTTCATCTGTGTTAGCAAACGTATTGGTGTTGTCATTATTCTGGTCTTGATATTGTTGACGTGCCATAGGTAGAAGCCTCTCTGTAATTTTTAGTCTCATAGCAGACTTCCCATTCCCATTTCTGTCCCCTCGTCCTTGATGTTCCCTAAGCCTGAGATGCAGTATTTGTGCTAAAGATGTATCACCTTGGGCTTGACAGCTCACAATCAATTGCTCTGTGTACTTTGTCCAACTGTGGCTTCCCTGATAGTCTCTGCCTCAAAAAAGATTTCTTATGAGAGGTGAGAGCTAAACTTTTCTGTAGGTAAAAGAATATGTGCTGTAGGACAATGGTCTTGTACCCTGTAAAGATTTGTCACTTGTATTGGTTTAATAAAACTCTGATTGGCCAGTGGCCATGCAGGAAAAATAGGCAGGGTGACCAGAACAAGACAATTCTGGGAAGAATAAAGGCTCTGTCTGCAGTCGTCACCCAGACACAGAAGAAGCAAGATGAAAATGACTCACTGATAAAAGGTACCAAGCCATGTGGCTAATACAGATAAGAATTATGGGTTAATGTAAGATATAAGAATTAGTTAATAAGAAAGCCTAAGCTAATAGGTCAACAAGTTTATAATTAATGTAGGCCTCTGTGTGTTTCTTTGGGTCTGAATGGCTGCAG
>LOJH01054251.1:0-12059 GCA_001685095.1 Ellobius talpinus
AAGGCAATATACTGCAAGCCAACAGCCAACATCAAACTAAATGGAGAGAAACTCTCAGCGATACTACTGAAATCAGAAACAAGACAAGGTTGTCCGGTCTCTCCATACCTATTCAATATAGTTCTTGATGTCCTAGTTAAAGCAATAAGACAACAAAAAAGAGATTAAGGGGATACAAATCAGAAAAGAAGAAAGCAAACTCTTGTTGTTTGCTGATGATATGATAGTTTATATATGCGACCCAAAAAATTCTACCAAGGAACTTCTACAACTCATAAACACTTTCAGTAATGTAGCACAATACAAGATTAAGTCAAAAAATCAGTAGCCTTCCTGTACACAGATGATAAAAGGAATGGGAAAGAAATCAGAGAAACATCACCCTTCACAAAATTAAAACTTATAACATGGGAGCTATATCTGTATGCTTTTTCCTCTTTTGTTGCAATCTTTTCTCAAAACCAGTTCAAATATTTCAGGCTCTTACTACATGCAGTTTACATGCAATATGGGTAATTAAGGGTTAATTATAGAATGTAAATAAATAAATACATTAATCATACACTGGAACAGGATAGAACACTAGAATAGAACAGAACAGAATAGAATAGAATAAACAAAGTATTTACTCTAAAGCCAAGCTGTTATTGACCACTTATTGTCTTACACAAAGAGTTTTATACTTTAGTCATCTGTATAATTGAATGCAATGTGTTTCATTGTGGCATAATTATAATTTTGATTTAGTCATCTTTTACAATATATATGGGACTAGGATTAATATAATTTCCTAAATTACCCATGCATAGAAGAGTTATATAAGGTTTTAATATTAATTAAAATTTAAAATTGCTAATTTAAATTTACATATAAAATATATAAATTAAACTGCTTGAATGAAAAAAGCATATGATATTTTATCTTTTTAGAAAATAAATCTGAGTTTCTGACAGATGTCTCAGTATTTAAGACAACTTATTGTCCTTGTAGAAAACTCAAGTTCATTTTTCAGCAACCACATGATGGTTTTCAGCTATTTTAACTACATTTCATGGGAACGGGTACCTCTTCTGATCTCTGATGGCACCAGGCACATAAGTGTTACACTTACCACATGGATCAAAGTTGCCTTTAACTGTTGACAGTTCTCATTCACAAGGTTCTGGGATTGGAGGTCTGAGCCACTACACCCAGTTCCATCGAACATTTTAAAAGCATGAATTACATTTGCAGTCCCAAGAAAATTAATACCTTCTTAAAATACTGTTATGTTCAGGGAGTAGTTAATGTTGACTTTATCTTCTGTTTGACAATAAATTCCTCATGAAACTTTAAACTTTAAAACTTGCCATCAGATGAAAACTAACTCAGAACCAAGAGTGATGGCCTATGCCTCCATCATCACTGAGAGTGGAGAGGAAGGGATACCATGAGTTCTAAGTCAGCTTGGGACCATATTTAAAACAGCAAGCAGAACAAAATCCATAAACAAATGAAAAAGTTAAATATATAAAGATGTTATCTGAAGATAATAAATTAATACTTATCTTAATATATGTAACAAGTATTTAAGAAATAAGTCATTATATAACTGCAACATTTAATGGATCAGAAAATGAATAGTAAATAGAACATGTTATAAAGTCAAATAAATGGTCCACTCTTTGGTATTATGCTTAAAAGACAAGAAACAAAGATAATGTAAATTTGCAAACAAATATTGACCATATTTAAATCCATGGACATTTTTTTCTTTTATCACCTTTCCAGCTAAATGATTTTTAGTCAACCCAACTTATCATTTCAAGCTTCTCATTATACTCCTTTATTGAATGACCATTTAAATGCAATTGACTCCTTTCTGGAAAATAGCAATAGTCATATTAGATTCTAAAGCTGTTTAACATAAAGAGAATAAAATTCTTCTAGGAAATTACTTTTGTAGAAGAATATGAACTTCTATTATTCTTCAAGTGTGCTCTTTCATGCTTTTGAAAATGATTGTTTTATAATATAGTATGGAAAATAAAGAAAATATGCAAAACCAAGGGAATTATCTAGGTACATTAATCTACATATAAAGTTTTATAAATAGCTGGGCAGTGGTGGTGCACACATTTAATCCCAGCCCTTGGGAGATAGAGACAGGGCATCTCTGTGAATTTGAGGTCAGCCTGGTCTACAAGAGCTAGTTTCAGGACAGCCAGAGCTACAAAGAGAAATCCTTTCTCGAAGAAACAAAAAAAGAACAAAATAAAAATGAAAAACCCTAAAAACCAGGTTTCATAGCTAACTAAATTATCATACATACATAAGGACATATACGCATAACACACTCACACAGATATACAGGCGTGCACACACACACATACATATCTTTCCTTTAATCTTTAATTTTTGAGTGCTATGTATACCTTGTGACCACATCCATGAATAACACTATTTTTCTTTGCAGATACTTGTTGTCATGTTGTTTATGAAGCTGTCAATCAGCACCATCTGCTGTTCAATTAAAATCATGGGCAAATGCCAATTGTATTTTACCAGGCTGTTGTATTTGTCTTGGATAAACAATTGAATGATAAGGGCTAAACACAACTTTTTCAGGGATTTATTGTGATTTAAAAGAGTTATTAAAATTTTAAAAGCTTTATGTTTTTAAAATTCCAAGTCACCAGTCCTATTTCTCTTTTTGTGAAGAGAGCCTACAAAGTAACTCGGCCAATAAACATAGTTTGTTAAACTTAAAACCCAGTTTTAAAAAAAGAAAAAGAAAAGAAAAACCTTGAGATGATACTTGCATGACAATGAGCTATCAAATTTAGTCATGAGGCATAGCCATTTTCACCCATAATATTCAATTTCAAAACAACCCACTAAATTCAATTTGTTCGACCTACAAATTCACAGGTGTGGTGCTTAAACTAGAGCATGGTAGGCCTACTGAGGACCATAGTATTAAAGAAAACTAAATCTCCGTACTTGTTAAGTTGGAGACTATGAACAGACCCCTCCCTTTTCCATGATAGAGTATTGACTGGCTTGGTTTTGGGCAGGCAACAGCAGAAGCTGTGGTTTCATGAGTTCAGTGGTCCTGTCATATTCATAAGTTCTCTGCTCTTACATTCTTTCTGTTTGTTCCTCTCTGCTGGTCTTCCTTTGTTCTGATAGGAGGAGTTTTGATGTGATGCCCTATTTGTGGCAGAGCATCTCATAGACACTTAATCTCTGTACTTTGACTAGCTTCGAGTTTCAGCATTTATCATAGTACTCTATACAATAAAACTTCTCGATTAGGATCTGAGAGCTGCACAAATCTATGAATATAGAAATAAAAATTTAGAAATGTAGAAACCAGTTTGATATTGTATTTAGCAAAATTGCAGTAGTAGGCTCATAGCTACTCTGGATTTAGTGTTTCCCAACCATAAGTACTTTTAAAACAGATTTGCAATACCAAACATACATAACTTCCTGTGGTGTGAACTTTAAAACCAACTGGAAAGCAGTTCTTATACCCATAACAGCCATGCCACTATTACAACAATAGGCATATCTTGTCACACATTCTTGTAACTCACACTAATCACAACTCAGTATGGCTATTGATCACTTTCTTTCAGCAGTCAATTTTTGTTTTAATATTTTTATTATTAGACACTTCTATTAATTTATATGTTCATATGTTTTCCCTGTAGAGTATGTATGTATACAACATTCATACCTGGTGACCATACAGGTCACAAGACAGTGTTGGATACCCGTGGCTTGGAATTGCAGAAAGTTGAAGGCCACCATGTAGGTTCTAGAAATTGCATTTAGGTCCTCTGCTAGAACAGCAAGGGTTCTTAACTATTAAGTCACTCTTTAGCATGATCTGTATATATGTTTTAATTGGTAATTCAATGGTAAAGACATTTGTGATAAAATTTCTCATGGTCTTTTAGATGTATATATGAAAAACTTTTCTATAATATTTATTGGGAAAAACCACCACTTATGTTGAAGGAAATCCATTCTATTATTGGAGGAACAACACACCCCAAGAAGATTGTCCTTACATATCCATAAAAATAACCTCTGCAGTCTCCACTTATCAACTCCAGTGTTATCATAAAGAGTCCTTCAGGCTGATGCAGTTCTTCCTGTTCCATTATGCTTTGAATTAGTCTAGTATCCCACTTTACATGTAAAACAAAGCTTTGTTGTTTAACAATATCTGAATATTTAAGAAACAGCATGAGAAAATTACAATGCATAAAAAGTTCCTTGGATGATTTGTTCTCATTCTGCTTGAGTTCTTTGGCTGAATCTTTACCCTAAAATTCCTTTTCTCTTTGGATATGGACAGAACAATGGCTTCATTAAGCCCAAACAACAGAAGCACATACAAACAAATTCTCTCTTGAATTCTATATTCTAGAAACTCAGCAGCCAGAAGGATCTCCTCCCTACCTAAGAAAGGAAAATATTAAAGGGAAAAATTATGTCTAGTTAATGACTTTATAGAGTTCCTCTTTGTATGGAACAAGGACCTAGCTCATTATTAAGCAGAAAGCTTAGCATCAACATCATTACTTGGACACAATCCCAGATGGAAGACTTCCTTTGTATTTGCACAAGGATTTGCTAACATTGGTTGCTTTAAAGAAGGAGGATTATGCCTAAAGAAGGAAAGCTCACCTCTATCTTTAAATACACAGAAGAATGAGAATTTGAAAATAGTATGTGACTCAGTGTGTATCCTTTATGCTGTTATTCAGGTTTTTAGGCTTAATCTTAGAAAAATTAATTTTCATGGTAATATAAAGTTAAATTTAAAAATGAAAATGTGACAAAGTATTGCAACAATAAATTGAAATGTATAATGCATGAAAAATTTTAAATAAGTTAAATTATAGCAGCTTCCTCCAAATAAATTGCCATCAAGTAGCGATAAGAGGAAATGAGTGAGACTATATGAATAAAATCATAATCCTCTACTGGGAATCACAAAAGAACTTAAATAATTTAAGAAATGACTAACATTTGTGCATTTTCTAGAAAACTTAAATATAAAGTGATTTCAATAAAAAGCATATTTGACACTGACAAAAAGAAAAAGAAAACCCTACCCAGTACAACAAAGCTCTATAAATCTAACTGGAATAATTGAAAATAATTATAAATAACAGGATATTAGAAAGTGAGTATTGGTAAAGTTAGTCTAATCAAATATGAACTTTAATTGAACAATAGTTATTTAAAGTTATCATATAGATTGATAGGCAGTTAGCAAGTGCTGACATAGCAAACAAACTCTGATCTGTATATAACAACTAGATAGATAGACAGACAGACTACAGACAGTTAAACACAGAAAATGTTACACTGATGCTTTTATAAAAAATAAATATGAAAAAATGTTTGGGTATTTTAAAAATCCAAACAACTTTCATGTCAGAAATAACAGTAGGTAAATTAAATGGATGATTACAAGTCAAAAGTGTCTTAAAAATAATAAAATTTAGCAAAATTTTACACATTCTATATAGATAAGACAGTTGAACTGTAAAAAATATTTCTACAAATTAAAAGTACAACATTCTTAGAAAATGTAGAAAACTGAGCAAAATAGGTAAGACAGACAAACTGTTAAAAATATCAGATCAGTAATATTTATAAAATAAAAGATAAAGAAGTACTATTTTAATTTAAATATGATTTTCACAACATATATTCTGATTATATTTGTCCCTCCCCCAGTTCCTCCCACATCCACAAATCCAAATCCATATTCTTTTTTGATCTCTTACATTAGAAAACAAATAGGGAACTAAAATAAACCAATAAATAAATAAATAAATAATATAAAATAAAAAAACCAAACCTGATTATGACAAAACAAACAAATGAACAGGGAAACAAAGATCTGTGCACAGAACTTCTAGTCCTGTTCAGTTCCACAGCCATTCACTCCCATAGAAACACACAGTGGCTTATCTTAATTATAAACTCTTTGGCCGCATAGCTCATGCTTATTATTAACTTGATCTAACAATTTAAATTAGCCGATAATTTGTCTATGTTTACCCACATGGCTTGTACCTTTACTCAGTGCAGCATTCTTTTCTTGTTTCTTCTGTGTCTAGGTTGTGGCTGACTCTGCTTTTCCTCTTTCTAGAATTCTCCTAGTCTGGTTACCCTACCTGTACTTCCTCCCTGGCTATTGACCAATCAGTGCTTTATTAAACTAATATGAGTGACAAATTTTAATAGTGACAAGAGAATTATCCCACAATATATCCCCTTTTTTATTTCAAAACAAGAACTCTGAATCTAATCTCCCTTGTTTAGCTTTTTCCCTGACCATTATCCATAACAACTTGTAACCAACACTCTAAACAAAGAAAAACATCCATAATCCATATTTTGGGAAAGTGGGCATAGCTTTCTAGGCTATTTCCTGCTGATTATGGGTTCTGGTTATCTTATGGGAACCCAAAGAAAATTTAGGATTATGGCCAAATCACTAACTGTAGTGATCTTTGAGGCTTGATCCTCTTAACCAGCAGCCTTGAAGCTGTTCTGGATGCAGAACTCAGAAGAAACTCCAACAGGAGCTCTGAAACATTCGATCATCTTGGTCATTTGTTCCCCTGGAGATTTTTCACGGGGAATTCCTTGATCAACTTTATTTTCCTTAACCAAGAATGAATCCACAGCCTCACATTTCCTGTGAAAACACAAGCAAAACCTCCTCTCCAAAGTAACATATCTTTTGACTTAAAATTTGAAGTCAAGGCATTTTTCTAAATATATAGGTTGGATTAATTCAGAATCATTTATAATCAAATGTCTTTTAGTAACTGTTGCTCCTTCAGCAGTCAATCAATTCAAACGCAACACAGTAACATACATCTAGACTATCTGTGTATTTTCCATCTTTACCTGGCTTTTTTCTTACTCTATTTTTTAAGGATTTTCTCCATCCTTATTTTCTCTCCAAAGCCTACATGTATTTTTAAACACACTATAAAGTTTAAAGATTTTTTCTTTCTGAATCTGTCTTTACTTTATATCTCTATCTTTTTCTGACCATATGAGTCTTCAATCTGCTAAGCAGCATGGTTAGGATAAAATATCAGGGTTGTGTATTTGAACCCCACATTGGGTGTCATTTGTTGATGGAAGCTTATGTTCCACCCTGTTCCACAGCCATTCAGCCCCAAAGAAACATGCAGTGACTTATATTAATTATAAACTGTTTGTCCTATTTTTCAGGCTTATTACTATCTACCTCTTACAATTAAAATTAACCCATAATTATTGTTTATGCTTAGCCATGTGGCCTGGTGCATTTTCTCATTAAGGAACTCTTACCTTGCTTGCTTTGCTTCTGGATGATGACAGCATCTCTGCCTTTCCTCTTCCCAGTATTCTCCTAGTATGATTTCCCTACCTATCCTTTCTGCCTGGCTACTGGCCAATCAGCATTGTATTAGAATAATACAAGTGACAAGGTCTTAAATAGTCTTGTGTACATGGCACAAGATTTGTCACTTGTGTTGTTTTAATAAAATACTCACTGGCCATATTAAAGATTAAGCAGATAGATTAAAGACTCATGTGATTAGTAAAAGAAAGAGATATAGAGTAAAGACAGATTGAGATGAAAAAACACATCTAAACAGTTTATAGTTTGCTTAAAAATATATGTTGGCTTGGGAGAGAAAAGAAAAAGGCTAGAGAAAGTCCTTTAAAATGTCAAGTGTGGTGGCACACACCTTAAATCCTAATACTTGGGAGGTAGAAGTAAGTGGATATCTGTGAGTTCAAGGCCTGTCTTGTCTACAAAGTGAGTTACAGGACAGCTAAAGATACACAGAGATACCCTGTCTCAAAAAAATCAAAAATTAAAAAATAAAACCAAAAATTCGAGTAAAAAATCCAGGTAAAGATGGAAAATACACAGTCTGAATATTGTATATTTTGTATTGCCTTTGAATTGTTTGTTGAGGAATAAGCAACAACTTATTAATTTAGTAAGTGCAAGAAACATTTGATTATAAATGCTTCTAGATTAATCTAACCTATATTTTTAGAAAATGCATGACTTCAAAATCTAAGTTAAAAGTTATGTTTCTTTGGAGAAGAGGTTTTGCCTTTGTTTCCACAGGAAATAAGAGGCTATGGATTCATTCTGGGTTAAGGAAAATAAGGTTGGATCGAGGAAGAGTCTCTGAAAAAAATCTCCAATGGGAATGGATGTCCCAGATGATCCAATGTTTCAGAGCTGGAGTTCTTCTGAAGTCTGCATCCAAAACAGCTTCAAGGCTGCTGGTTGAGATGATCAAGCCACATTGTACTTGACCATAATCCTAAATTTTCTTTGGGTCCCCATAAGATCATCAATGCCCTCAATCAGCAGGAAGTAGCCTAGAAAACTGTGGCCACATTCCTAAAAAAATGGATTATGGATGTTTGTCTTTGTTTATAGTATTGATTACAAGTTGTTATGGATAATGGTCAGGGGAAAAAAAAGGAGATTAAATTCAGGGTTTATGTTGAAAAGAAAAAAAGGGGAGAATAGTCCCGGATAATACTTTTATACACTGTAAAGATTTGTTACTCATATAGTTTTAATAAAAAGCTAATAGGCCAGTAGCTAGACAGGAAGTATAGGTGGATCAACAAGACTAGGAGAATTCTGGGATGAGAAAAGGCAGAAATGCAGTCATCATCCAGAAGCAGAAAAAACAAGACGAGAATGTCTTACTGAGGTAAGCCATATGGCTAAACATAGATAAGAATTGTGGATCAATTTAAGTTGTAAGAGGTTGTTAATAATAAGCCTGAACAATAGGCCAAACAGTTCATAATTAATATAAGTCTGTGTGTTTCTTTGGTACTGAATGGCTGTGGGTCAGGGTGGGACAGAAATTTTCATTTGCAAAAATCCTTTTGGTAGAGAGCAGAGTACCTTCCAGTACTAGACTAGAGTTCCTGCTAGTAGTAGTTAGTACTAGAGTACCTTCCATGGACATGAGTCTGTAGGAGTGGAGGCTCTAACTAGTTTAGGCACCAGTTCAATTTTTTGTGTGTTTGATGACTTATGTACTTGTTGTCTTTAGTAATTGGGGCTTACCATAAATTTGTTGATAACAACCAATAGACTTGGCAATAGCCAGGGTTGTTTTTCAGTTCTTTTGAGCTCATTGGGCCAAAAACTTCTAACCCATTCCCTATCTTGGAGGCTTTATTTTGTGAAAAAAGATGGCCATCTGGTGCTCCATCTTCCCTATCGTTTGATGACTTCATTTAGATCACCTTCATACATGTATATATTTTGGCAAGCTTCTACTGAATTCGATTTCCATAAAACCCTTAATGGCCCTTTGTTTTAGTTGTGCCTCTCTGTATTAACTCCCTAATTCCCTTCTTCACTCTTCCTCTTCTTCAGTTCTCCTTTTCCAGTCTTCCTCATTCATCATAACTATCTATTCTCTCTCCCCGTTCTAGGATGATCTGAATCTCCCTTTAGTCCTTAATTTATACCTAACCTCTATCGCCCATAGTCTTGCCTGGAGGGTAGTGTCCTTTGTCAAACAGAAGGTTCCATTTTCATGAGGTATTATTCACTAATTGCTATGCTTAGTGCATGTGCTAACTGTGTTCTGGTAAGGAAGCCCTTTAAGGTGTCAATGAGTTCAAGACCGTTCTCAATTTCTATTTTAACAGAATCTGTAATTAGCCTTAAGTTTATATTTTTGATCAGTTCAGTGTTGATTTTGCTTTGTGGAATAAATTTGGATTACTTCTATTGCTTATTTTTTTATACTGTATCCAGTTTCAATGTATCATTTTATTGAAGATACTTTTTTCCAGTAAGCATTTCTCTATAAAAAAAGAATCATGTATTTATAGAAGTAGGGAATAATGCCTGGGTTTTCAATTTGACTCCACTGAAAAATAAGTCCCTTTTTATGCCAATAATTTTCTTTTTATCACTATAGCTATGTAGAACAATTTGAGGTAGAGGATGTTGATATCTCCAATGCTTCTTTATTATTCAAGTTGCTTTTAGCTGTCCTTGGTTTTCAGTGACTCCACATGAAACTGAAAACAGTTCTTTCAAGATTGGTGAAGAATTGTATTAGAATTATAATGGGAATTGCATTAAATCTGTAGATTATTTTTGGTAGGATGACCATTTTTACTATATTAATTCTACATGAGTGTGAGAGATCTTTCCATCGTCTAATATCATCTTCAATTTCTTTTTTCAATGTTGTAATGTTTTTATTATACATGTTTTCACTTGCTTGATTAGAGTTATCCAGGCCATTTTATACTTATCAAGGCATTGTAAAAGGTATTGTTTCTCTGCTTTCTTTCTAAGTCCATTTATCATCTATATATGGGAAGGATACTGATTTTTATGTATCAGTTTCTACACTGATACTTTGTTGAAAACTTTATCAGCAGTAGAAGCTTCCTGGTGGAATTTTGAGGATCACCTATGGATACAGCCATAGCATCTGTAAAATAAATTTTATTTTGTTCTTTCCTGTTTGTATCATCTTTATCTCCTTCAGATGTCTTAATGTTCTTGCTAAGACTTTAAGTACTGCACTGAAAAGGTATAAAGGGGTAACCTAGCCTTATTCCTGATTTTAGTCAAAGGCCTTTTCTATATCTAATGAGATGAGCATGTTGGTTTTGTGTTTCAGTCTGTGTATACTGTGGATTGCATTTATTGATTTACATATTTTGAACTGTAGTGATAATTTGGTTATGCTTTTCACAAATAAAGCTTGCCTGAAGATCAGAGTACAGACCTAAGATACTAGGGACTGGGGATGGTGACACACACCTTTATTCCCAGGACTTGGGATACAGAGGCAGATGTATGTCTGTTAGTTCGAGGCCACCCTGGGCTATACACAATTGAACCTATCTAAAAGAGAAACAGCACACACAAAGGTTATCCAAGCACTTGTGATTTCACATCTTTTATACCAGCACTATGAAGGCAGAGGCAGGAATAATATGGCTGAGCAGGGAGAGAAATCTAAGGAAAGACAAGACAGGAGCTTAGTGCAGTCTGAGGATGCAATCTGAGCATGCTCTCTGAAGACAGATCTGAGGATCTATAGAGGTGAAAGGTCTCTATAGTGACTGGTCACTCTGTTTCTCTGATCTCTCAGCTTTCACCCCCTAATATCTGACTCCAGGCTTTTATTAAGAACAGTTAGAATTTATGTTACCTTGAACACCCCTGACCTTCCAGTATGAAGTCTATGTGATCATGGTGGATGATCTTTACTATGAATTACTGGGTTCAGTTTGAATGAATTTTGTTGAGAATTTTTTTGCATTGATGTTCATAAAAAATGGTTTGTAATTTTCTTTATTTTGACTATGTAGTTTAGGTTTCAATGTAGCTGTGGTTTTGTAGAAGAAAAGGCGGTATTGCTATTTCTTCCATCCTTCCCTCTTTTCTGCTTCTCTTTACGTGGAATAATTTCAGTAATATTGGCATTAACCCTGCTATGAAAGACATGTAGAATTCTGCACTAAAACCATCTGGCTCAGGCTTCTTTAGGTTGTACTACTATAGCTTCTATTTCACGAAGGTTTATATGTCTGTTTAAATTACTTATTTGATATGATTTAACTTTGGTGGGTGGTATATATGTATCAAGGAAATTAGTCATCTCTATTTGGGTTTTGACAGAGTATGAGTTTTTAAAGTCTAGACCCTTCTGTCTTACAGAATTTGCACTGGGAAGTCAGACATTCATCCAATTGGTCTACTGTATAGTGGCCTTTATCTTAAAACTATGAATATTCTTTCTTTGCTCTGTACATGTCATGCTTTGATTATTCTGTATTGTGGGGAATTGTTTCTCTGGTCCAATCTATTTGGTGGTCCTTAAGCTCTTGTACCTGCATAAACATTTCTTTCTCTGGGTTTAGGTAAATTTTATTCTATGAATTTGTTGAAAATATTTTCTGTTCTTTGACCTTGGTTTATTCTTTTTCCTCTATTCTCATTACCCATAGATTTGACCTTT
>LOJH01054254.1:0-12058 GCA_001685095.1 Ellobius talpinus
CTTGCTCCCCCCCACCCCCAGTTTTTTAGTGGTGTAAAGTCTAGGCACAAAGAACTGATGCCATTTCAAAATGATAATATAGCACATATGTGGGGCTGGCCCACCCCCTGTGAACCCAACCTAAACCCCTAGTCTTTGCATCCAGATGGTTTTAAGCATGTTGCAACTGAAATGGGCAATGTATTTTACATTTGCTTTCAAATTTTCAGAGTAAATTATTTTCTGGCCCTAGGACTGATCATTCTCAATAGGAAACCTGAACTTGTCCTTCACTCCAAGAGGTTTTCTACATAAAGTACAAATGAGAACAGCCAGTCCCAGGCCATCATCATTGAATGACCATTGTCAAACCAACAAGCAAACATTTTTTCCGCAAATGGGAATTCGGTCTAGAACAATGTTTCTCAAACTTGCTAACATTGTGACCCTCATGTTGTGGTGACCCCCCAACCACAAAATTTTCATTGCTACTTCATAACTGTACTTTTGCTACTGTTATGAATCATGACATAAATATCTAATATGAGACCCCTGTGAAAGGGTCATTCAACCCGTAAAGGGGTCATGACCCACAGGTTGAGACAGGTCTAGACTCAGTCTACCCTAAATAGAAAGCTCCTCTCTACTTTCAATACCAAAAACAGTTACTATCTCATGTAATTCTCTATGGTCACCCTCAAGGCCCCCTATTTGGAGGCCCCAGATGTCAGTCATTGAAAATTTGACAATTCTGCATCAATATGCATTGACTTGCTTCATCTGTGTTGGATATAAACAAACATCAGAACCTTCCTTGATTCTATCCCAGAAGGCCTTAGGCTTGAAGTGAGAACTCCATGCTTATTGCTACATGTTTAACAGTAAAGACCCCTTTCCAGCTTTCCCTGGATTACCTTTGTTCTGGGGTGGTGGGGGGTGGTGAGAGACAGGGAGGGGAAAGGAGAAAAAGGAGATTGTTTAACAAAGGAAAACTGATTCCCATCTCCCCCGTGCATCCCACGCACTTGTTGAACTTTCTTTATCCGCTCATCCCTCGTTCATCTCCACACCTTCTGTCCAGTGACTTAGAGAGTCACAGGCACATCTATTGGGACGGACGCTGTCAGAGTTTCATTTCTTGCTGCTGCGAAGTAAGAGTCTGATAAGAGCCACTTCAAGGAAGAAAGGGTTTCTTCCACTTACGAGTCCAGGTTCCAGTCCATCGGAGCGGGGAAGCCAATGCAGCAGGGACCGAGTCGCACCCTCAAGCAAGAGCAGAGACAGCAGTATTCACACATGCCAGGGCTCAACTTACCACCTTTCTCCCCTTTTACAGTCCAGGACAACAACTCAGGCCATGGCCCCACCTGCTTTTAGCTGGGCCTTTCCACATCTACTAGGATAGTCAAGAGCACCGCCCACAACAGACAGGCCACAGGTCAACCTCGTCTAAGCAGCCCCTCATAGCTGCTACCCTGCCAGGCGATTCTAGACTGTGTCACGTTGACAATGAAGCCTATTTATCACAGAAGCCTTATGAGGTGTGCAACTTGCTCAACTGCCTTTGAGTCCAGACGTTTGTTGACTGAATATTCAGCAAAAATGGCACATAGTCTCGGGGCCATGGAGGTGGCGCTCATTTCCCTCAAGGGAGAAGGGACCACCTGGGGACTCATTAGAGGACCAGCATGAGTTGGTGATTAAACAGCCTGGTGAAATACGGAATTCTCAATTTGAGATCACAAGATTCAGCAACTGCTGCCAGCTCAGATATTTATTTTTCCTCCATTTTCTCCTACTTGACAGAAAAAGCGTAAAATTTATCTTCAACCGATTACAGAAAAGGAGGGCTATGTATGGCATAGTAGACAGAAGGAAATCTGAGTCTGTCTTTCAGAGGCCCAATATTCGCCAAATATAATGCTTCAAACGGCTAACTGGGACTATTTGCTTGCTGGCTGGTGATTCATTGATGTCAAAAATGCTACTTTTCATTCACCTCCTCTCTCATTCCACTGCCTCACCCTTAGTTTAGAACAAGTTGGTCCATATGTTGTGATCGAGATTGTGATAAACAGCTGAAGAGTCACTATCATCAAGGGAAAGCAGTCAATATTGAGAACTCCAACAGTCTTGCTTTCAAAGTCTAAAGCTGCTGCATAATTGGCTTCCTTCCATTTGTTATCCCTTCTTATTCATGTTTTTTTTCTGTCTGAAGGAGTAACTTGACCTACATGTGTTAAAAGGACGGTAAAAACCACTTAAGGAGCAGTAAATGAGATGCTATTATCCCGGCTCAATATAAAATCACCGTCCATCATTTAAACAATTTGATCTGTGGCAGGGACAGGAAATTTCCATAGACATTCTTAAAGACCACAAAGCATTTCTCAAGCTATCAAATTAAAAGGCACAGAAATAGATACTGCTTGAGGTCTTTCTATTCTGAAGGAAGAGATTTTTTTAGGAAGATAAAATTGTATGTCCTGTTGTTTTGATATATTTTTCTTAATGAAAACAAGCCCATGTTCCAGGCAGTGATTGAACTGCAGAGTGTCAAAAGTGTCTTCACTAATTATTTTTTTAGGAAGCTAATCAACACACCATCCATGTAGAGAATGTTAATGTTTCCTCTTGAGATCTACACACAGGATGGTTTAAAACACATCCAACACCATCAGTCCAGACCACATAGCCTCCTCTCTGAGAGCCATGGGAAACTCCCAGGTTCCATACTATCCTAACAGTAGTATCCTTGAGAAGATATGTCTGGTAGACCTGGATCCTGAGGCACACGCTCACATCCAAGGATTGAGAACCAATGGCACACATTGGTCAGTCTTGAGGGTTATTTTAAGTAAAAGCTTGTGATCCCGGGTGAGGGACAGCAGTCAAATCCACAATGGCACAGAGACACCAGAGTGCTGAGAGGAATCCTGGAGTTAAAGAAGCAGAAGGTGAGAAGCCACGGGCCCCTTCCTTATGACTGGGAGCTGCATTACCATTGCTGGTTCCAGTGGGGTTGGTGACACACCCCCAAAAGAAACATGCCAACCTGCCAGGCCTGGAAGAGCTTCTCCGTAAGCTCTAAAAAGGACATGGTGACATCTACTGGGGCTCGTGAAGGTCTTGATTTGTCTGGTACCCACAGGCCTTGGGACACTTGGTTATAACGATTTTCAGGCTGGGGCCAGTGAGAAAATGTACACAAGGTCAATTCACCAAATTCTGAGGTTGTCGGAAACCTCAGCTGTTGCTTTAACCCAGTAGGCCAACAAGGAGAGCATCTAAAAGCTTCTTTACCCTATTCTGCAATGTAAGGATCTGGTCCCATTTAAGGACATCAGCACTGTACCCTATCCAGCATGCCCCACAGTGTGAGAGGTAGAGGGCAGGCTTGTAGGGTTTTTTCCTTTCATTCTATTAAGTATGTGTGCTTTCCAGGGAACAAGAGCCCAACACAATTTTAAGACAGAAAACTGAAAAATCCCTCCCATCTGCAGAATGAGAGGTTCAGAAGGCATCATTTTAAACCTGTTCATTAAGAGCTTGGGGTCCTGATAAAATACATAATCCCCTTCCATGGAGTGTGGTCAGGGCCTGTGACTATAATGGGACTGCCGTTTCTTACATTAGGTTATAAAATCTAAGCAATAGATTCCCTGCTGTCACTCAAGTGAGCTTCTGGGACCTGAAAGTGGCTTCTAAGAGCTGAGACATGTCCACAGGACCAACATTCCAGACAAGAGAGACCCTAATGCTATAACATTAAGAAATCCAGTTCTGCCCATTACTGTAAGGAGTGGTGAGGAGTCCCTGAGTCTTGACAAGACTGCTGCCTATACAAGCAATCTTGGTCTCCATCTTGTGAGATACTGAGAAGAAAATTCATACATCTTGTATGTGTGTGTTACTTACTTTCGTTGTTCCTGACCAAATACCCAAGAGAAACAACAGGCTGTGCTAGTTAAACATCAGAGGACCTCAAGTCACCTGGCAAAAAATTTCAGCCAAGCAACTGTCTAGATCAGGTTGGTCTGCTTCTTGGGTTGCTTTGGTTACCATGGTGGTTTGAATGAGAAGTGTTCCCCACAGGCTTAGACATTTGAATATGTGCTTCCCAGCCGGTAGCGCTGCTTGGCACAGCTATGCAGAGATGCAGCATATGGAAGCCTGTCACTGAGGGCAGGCTTTGTGCGATTAAAACCTCTCACACTGCTTCCCGTTCACTCACTCTGCTTCATGTTTGTGTTAGTATGTGATCTCTGAGCTTCCTGCTGTTACTGCCAAGCCTGCAGCTTGCTGCCCTGTTTTTCTGCCATGATGGACTCTTACCCGTCTGGAAGCATAAGCCAAATGAGACCTTTAGTCTATAAGTCACTACTTTTGGTTACGCTGTTTCATCACAGCAACAGAAAGGTGACTAATACGATTGTTAACTGACATAGAAAGACACAGTCACAGAGGGTGGCACCATCCCTAGCCAAGGCAGAGAAGGGCTGACTAGGTAAGAGTGAAGAAAGCTAGCCGAAAGCAAATGGGCAGCATGGGGGCGTGTGTGTTTACTTCTGCTCTCGACTGTGGATGTGGTGTGACCAGCTGTTGCAAGATTCTGCCTCTGTGACTTCTCTGCACCTAGATGCCATAACTTGGAACTGTGAGCCAACCTAGTCCCTTCCTCCCCCGAGCTGTTTTTTGTAAAGGTATTTGCTACAACAACATAAGCAAAACTAGAAAAGGAGGGGAAGACATCAGAGGATATAATCGCATAATGTCAGGGAATGCCTGGCAGTGAGAACACCAAATAAGGCAAACAGGAAGTCAAAAGACCTTGGTCTAGAAGTGGAATGGTGCTATCACTCTGAAGGGTCTCAGTGAGCCACCTCTGCTAGCTATGCTCCTGCCCCAATGACTGTACAGCTTCCCAAACGACACTACTAGCTAGGTAGGATCCGGTGTCAAAACACACGAGCCTTTGGAGGACAATTTTACATTCAAATCTCAACACTGTGGACCGGTGAACTACACGTGACAACAACGAACAGGTATTATTTTATGTGATAATTCATTATAAAACAACAGAAGACTAGGACTGAATACTAATCACTAATCACTGGGCTGCTTTAAGGACATGAAATTATCAAGGGGAAGAACCAAGCATAAAATGTATCATAATGGCTTCACTCACAGCAGCTTTTCTGGTCATGCTGATGGTCAGTTTCCAGAGCCATATAGACCTATTTACACGGTAAGTAAAGTACATGCATGTGCAGACATACTTGCTAACAAGTCAATTTCTACAGCCTTTGCAGGCTTTTCAGAACATAGCTTTTATCTTAGATAGCTTGTCTCTCTTCTGATAGCTGGCATAACTAGAGGTTGGCAAGCCAAATACCCTTGGTATCACACCAGAGGAAAACAATGACTTGGATTCCAAATTGGTTCATAGCAAAATAAGACCAGAGCACATACACATGCACATGCACGTGCGCACACACACACACACACAAATACATACACACTTCCCTTATTTTAAAATGTGAAGCTTTCTTTAGTTGTCTCATACAAATATTTGCCATGGACATGACTGAATGTGATTGCAATTCTGGTCTCTGCTCAGCTTGAAATCAATAGTTTCCTATGATTCTCAGAAAAAAACACTGAGGCAAATCTTACCAGAAACAGAATCTTGGAAGCTGAACTGGACCCACAATGTATCTTCCTTAGATGGTGTTGATGGGTCTGGGGATGTGAAAACACACAGTTCACTGGCTGAATATACTCTGTTTGAACAGGACAGGATCATCAGGACTTCTCAGGCACAAGGTGCTTCCAATACTTGGGGCAGATTCTACAGGAGTGTACACACTTTATCAGGACTATTTGATGAGTGACATTCTCAGGTAGTACTATATCTACATTAAAGACAAATATTCAAAAGTCTGATCAAATTTGTCCTATGTATGTTTCACAGCTAACAAACATGACATGGTCATGTTTTACATGCCATGCAATTATTTGAGAATATGGATTTAAAAAGTACCTGTTATGACAGATAAATCAAATACTGGTAATCTGTTTATATCTTCGTTAAACTCTTTTTACTAAATTTCTTAGGTTTTAAAATATATTGACACCCTTCACCCGAAAAATACATTTTTTTAATGTTTAGGGCCCATGTGGGTGAGAGAGAGAAAAACCAAATAAAGCACCTGCTGGAGCAAGACAGCATGAGTCTTCAATGGAATGTACAAATCCATCTTCTGGGAGTGATGGAGCTGAACGGGCTCCGCTCTATGCTGTGAGGCAATCACACACTTTCTCACAAGATCCTGCATTATAGACGGTGTATAAATACATGCACCCTGAGAAATATGTGTAGAAAGTTACTTTCCAGGGCAGAGAACTGAAAATGCCTGCCAATATCAACAGTGTGCAGAGGAAATCGAATTCAAACCAGGAACAGCAGCCAGGCCTCTGTGGGGTTGTGACATAGCCCATGGCCATGCCAAAGGCAATGATTGAGAGCTTGTAGGGCTCCACTTTCAATATGCAAGTGATATCCCGATTCCATTACAGGCTGGGTCTCACCATGGGGTAAACTTTCCCCCATCCCCAGGAATGAAGGCAGGTTTTTTTTTTCTTTTCTAGGGGTTGAGACCTGAAAGAGCAGATGCCAATCTCAGTCTCGGTCATATTTATTAAAATATTCAAGCCAGTGCTACTTCTAATAATTGGTATATGAGATTTTTCTATATGTATCTTTTCATTTATCGGCTTGCAATAAATAAATAAATAATTAAATAAAGCTGTAACAGAAAAACAGAGCAATCGCGTATCTTATCCTGATTGAAGCCAATCTAACCAACCAACTAGACTAAGAACCAGGCAATTTTCTCCTAAGGGCTGGGCAGATGGGAAATATTTTTGGCCTTGTGAGCCATACATTCCTGGTTATTGACACTACACAACCCTGTAGTTTTATTTCAACAAAAGCATGTAAATAAATGGACAGAGGTGTGTTCTGATATGTTTTCTCGCTCATGATGTAGTTGGTGGTACTTAAATTCATGTGTGGCTCATGTATGTTGTTCTCTGTCTCTGAAAACATGATGGCAGAGGCCCAATCATGTGTTGACACGACCTTTGGTACTTATGATGGCTTCACATCCCTTAACTGTGTGCATCCTCCTCCCTGTGCACTGCATCTCCATGAGAGTATGCTGAGCACATGACTTTCCTGTCTAAGTGGAGATAACCCCACTGATCTGGAAGGGGCATCTCCAAATCCACTTCAGGGAGATGCTCCAGCTCAGATAAAAATTTTCATATAAAAGACTCCATTGTCTACAGAGAATGTGTTTTTGGGAAATGCCCAATCCAAAGTTGACAAAGAGCAGCTGCATACCATACTGCCCAACATTGAGGACTGCATGGATTGTCAAAGAAATAAGGCAACCACAAAGGAGATGCAAGAATCACTGTCAAACATGCATGACTATGGAACACACGCGTCCACAGAAAATCACTCAGAAACACCTTGGAGAATTCTGCCACAGGATCCCCTCCTTAACACACACAAACTACCCTCTGGAGCTAGAGTCAAGGTCTCCATGGCTCCCACTTCTTTCTTCATCCTAGTACCCAGACCATCTCACTTCCTCAAAGGACACACTGTCACCAGCATATAAGGGATGTCATCTCTTCAACAGAGCACATGCTGCTCTCAAAGTCGCACTGCTGGGGTGGATCAACATTTAATGCAGCAGTTTCTCCTCAGAGCTGAGCTTTCAGGCCTGTGTGTTTAGAAATGGTAATGCAAGTAGGTATGTGACAGAGCAAGGCAGTCCAGTGGTTCCTCCAACCTGCATTCCTGCTGAGATCATTTCAGGTTTAACCAATCTGATCTCGTTGATGGAGAATCCCACAGGAAATTGCCAAGCTATGGTTGAGGAGCCTGAGGTCAAGATGTTCCAGCTACATCATCTTGGCTTCTGTTGAAGCTGCCCACTCTGTAAAGGCCTCCTGCAGCTGCCAGGGAAGAAAACCACAGGCTCTGAGCACTCACAGCAACACTTCAGTACTAAAGTCCTGAGTGCAGCCCAGCCAGCTGGAATAAAGACTTCTTACTGGCTATAAACTGTGAGTGGTCAACCCTGGTGGGCTCCCTGTAACAAGCATCCCATACAATTTTGATTTAATCCTAACCTAATAGTGAGCAACAAAATCCTTCCATTTGAAATCATAATCTTGGACAGAATAACAGACCCTGATCCCACTTCTTACAAAGGCAGACGAGAACAGTCATAAGAGGTGATTTCTCCTCTAATGCTCAAGTTAGCTACTGCTTCATCTCTCCAGCAGTTTATTTACTAGGGATCCTGGTGTGGGAAGTCCTTCTGTATATGTGTTGCTTTTATTGGTTAATGAATAAAGCTGTTTCGGCCAGTGGCTTAGCAGAATAGAACTAGGTGGGAAAACTAAACTGAATGCTGGGAGAAAGGAGGCAGAGTCAGTGAGACAATATCTAACTGCCTTGCTAGTAGGCCACAAGCCTCATGGTGAAATACAAAATAATAGAAATGGGTTAATTTAAGATGTAAGAGCTAGCTAGAANCTAGGTGGGAAAACTAAACTGAATGCTGGGAGAAAGGAGGCAGAGTCAGTGAGACAATATCTAACTGCCTTGCTAGTAGGCCACAAGCCTCATGGTGAAATACAAAATAATAGAAATGGGTTAATTTAAGATGTAAGAGCTAGCTAGAAATATGCTTAGGTTATTGGCCACACAGTATTTACAAATTATATAGTTTCTGTGTGATTATTTTGGGCAGCCGGGAAACAAGCAAGCAGCCTCTGACAACAGAATCCCAGAGAACACATACAGAAAAGGGTGTGGTGATGTAGGAGGGTCATGTGGGGGAGGATACAAATGGAAAGAAAGAACCATAAAGCCATGCCAGCACACATTCGGTAAAAACTAAGTATGACTACTATCTAAATGAACTGTCTTATTCCCCAGAGTTATTCCTGTTCTTTTGACTTTTAATAGGCCAACCTTGTTTTTCTAGCTTACTTTTTGTTGATAGGCAATTTTCCATGCTGTTGATCCATAGGCAATTTCAAGTGCCAAATGCTAGAGTAGGACCCACAGAAGGAGGGAGCTGGAAGGAACAGCATGATGGTTTTCAGATAGGGCATGAGAGCCAGCGGCTCGCCTGCAGACGGCTCTCATTTCAGGCAGATTGTTCAAGGGCCATGAGACGCCCCTCTCATCCTTCTATGGGCTTCTGATTGTAAGCATCCTCAGGCATTATCATCCTAATTTTGCAGATGATGAACCTAGGACATGGAGATATTGAGCGGCCTGCCCAAGAGACTCACTCTAACTCTGAATGCTAATGCCAAATGAATGTCGCAACTAGTCTTCCATGCAGTCAGGGGGAGAATGTTTCCTTTACTTAAATGAGACCACACATTTGGCTTCACAAAGAAATCCAGTGAATCCTGCATTGGGATGAAAATGATACTTTTTTAAGTAAATGTAATAGCACAAAGGCACATACAATCCCTTCCTTGTAACCATGTCCTTATGTTATTTCAGGAATTACTTAGTCTTTATTGTCTCTTATCTCTTGAAGCAGTTTTAACAGAAAATCTGAAGAGGAATAGAAAAAAGAGAACAAAAAACCTGTTATATTGCCTCACCTCTGCCTCTTCCCCACAGCCCACTCTTACTAACATGCTGTGTTAGTGTGATACGTGTGTTCGTTAGAGGGACATATGTTATCAGTCCCAATAGGGTCACTCTGGTAGTACATGTCCTCTGGATTTGGAGATGTATGATGGCATGTATTACAGTATTAAACAGAAGCTTTAAGGGCCCTTATGCATTGCCATTCACCCCTCCTCAAACTCTTAGGGGAAGCAATTTTTCTTACTGTCTCCATGACTGTCTTTTCCAGAAGGGCGTATGACTGAACTCTTACAGCACATGGCCGTTTCAAATTTGTTTCTTTTAGTTGTGGTAGGCACTTAAGTTTCCTTTGTGTTTTCCGGGTTTGACAGCTTGCTTCTATCTGTAACTGGGTAATATTCCGTTCATGAATGTGGCAAAGTTCATGCATCTATTCATCTTTTGGGAAGATGACCACTATAAACAACTGTATCCAGGTTTAGAATATAAGTTTCTAATTTCATTGTGTATACAGCAAGGAGCTCAATTGCTGGGCTACAGGGTAAGAATGGGTGTCACTTGGTTAGAAATGGCCATTTGTCTCCTGTAATGGCTGTACCATTTTGTGACATCACCAACATCTTGTTAGTAAAAGATCTGACAATTGATTATCACTTCAGTGTATGACAGCTATTGTGGCAACATCTGACTCTAACACGCCTACATACATATGATGCCAGTTACTTTCCTCTAAGTTTCTGCAGGGCTCAGGGTGCTCACTGACTTGCTCACCTAATAAATGCTCATTAAGTGGTATCTCTACACGAGGCAGTAACTTGGTACCAAAGGCAGAGTGGGGAATAAAACACATGGTCCCAGCACCGTGGGGCCGACAGAGTGACCTGACTCTGGATGCTGACATTCAGGTCTCATCACATCAAGAAGAACCAAAGATCCTCATAGAAGCTTACAGAGAAAATGTCCTGTATATAGACTAGGATAATAAAACAAAGACCCACATCGTTCTTCAAATGTGGCCTTGCAAAGCTGCCAGGAAGAAATTGCCCTGCCAGAAGCCCAAGGAGGGAAGTGACATGGGAACTAACGCATGGGAGCTCTGGTTGAGGTTTCTGAATAAGAATGTTGCTCACTCCTGAGAGGGATTTTGACAAGCACAAATGATGTGGGAACTCAGCCTTCTGAAATGAATACTTCAGTATAGACTACACAGAGCTATGATGGCCCATTTTCAATAGATTGCACTAACAAATGTGTTCACAATTTCTGATGGGACATTTACTAATATTTAAGACTAAACACTCAGATTTAAAGCTGCCCTCCCACCCTCTGTTTCTTCCTATTCATAGGTTTCCTGCTCGTTGCTTCCCTCCAAGCCAGCTCCCACTAGCTACAAAGGGCTTCACAGGGACAGAAGCCCAGCACCTGAGAGCCACTGCCAAGGTGTAACTCAGAACGTTGTGTCAAGGTTAGACCTCAGTGCCAATAAAGATTCATTAGGTACAAACACCTGACTCAGCAGTGTCTTTGCAGTGACCCGAACCCTTGTGCTGGCATGGAGCTTGGGTATTTCTCAACAGGGAGGCTGAAACAGTTTCTGATTTACTGACAGCAGTGCAGAGATGGAGAAGGGCAGCCCACACAAGCAGGGGTCACCAAGAGGTGACCTTCAAGCAGGCGAGCTTGAAGAAGAGCAGTCCTCAGCTCTGCTCATATCTTCCATGAGCTCTCTCTAGGTGTGGAAACTGCCCTGTGCTGTTGAAGCAGGCTTCCAGATCTGGGCACCAGGGATCCTCATCCCTGAGCATGGTAGCAGGGGCCTCTGAGACTGGTAAGGAATTCAAACTAGGTTGTGGTTCATCTAGGCAGCCTTTGAAGACCCCTAAATGCTCCAACTTCTAAACACTTAGCAACCTCATGGCTCCTGCACCCTGTCTTCAGAGCAGACAAGGAGGATGGGGTGCTGCAGTCTAGCTATCTGTGCACTCCAGGCTAATGGGAGGACATGAGACAAACAGTATATTTTGTTCACCTGGCCCTCCCTGCTGTCTCTAGACTGTTCCTAATAGCATGGCAACCCACCCAAACCTCCATCTCTTATCTCACACCTGCTCTGTGCTTAGCCCCACAGAGCCAAGGGAATCTTGTATTCACTTGCATTTGTCATAGGCATCTTAAATATAACATGACCTGGGAAGAAATAGAGGCTACGGGTGAGGCCTAGAGATTACGATTCACTTTAGTCTTTCCACACACACTCTTTCATAGCCAATCCAGAAGCGATTCCTGACTCTACCCTCCTACCCATCTCCAACTCCACTGATAAAAGTCTAGTGCAGGAGAATTGTCTGTAATCTGTCAATCATGTTTTAAATAAACGCTGAT
>LOJH01054255.1:2246-15561 GCA_001685095.1 Ellobius talpinus
TTCAGGCATACACACAGACAGAATATTGTATACATAATAAATAAATTAAAAAAACATGAAAGTGCATGAATATAGATGTCTACAGATGTCTACAATACCAGGTAGCCATCCACTGCGACACACTCTTCTGTTCTGTCTCTTTATTGATTGTCTTTCTGCTCTTACAATTTCTATCAGCTGTGCTGAAATTTCCCAACAAATTCATAACATATTCTTGATTGACCTTAAAAAGGTTATCAGTTGTTACTTTAAGGTAGAATAGTGACAGAAATAAGAGATCAAGACTGTGAACTCAGGGTCTGGCAGCTTGAGCCTGCCCTGCTTGATTAAACCCTGTTCTTTCCTTGGTAGACAGGAGGATAACTGTATCTACCCCATGAAGAACTTGAAGAGTGACTGAGTCAATAAACGGAAGAGCACTTGAAGTGCAGCAAGCACTTAATAAACGGGAAGGGCTATTATTTGAGATGGATCACTGTGGTGGTTTGAAAGAAAATGGCCCCCAAAGGGAGTGGCACTATTAGGAGGTATGGCCTTGTTGGAGGAAGTGTGTTACTGTGGGGGCAGGCTTTAAGGTCTCTTCTGCTCAAGCTTCCCTCGGTGTGACTTTCAGTTGACTTCCTGTTGCCTGCAAGACATAGGACTCTCAGCTATTCCTCCAGCACCACATCTGCCTACACGCCACTATGCTCCCTGTCATGATGATAATGGACTGAGCCTCTGAAACTGTAAGCTAGCCACCCCAATTAAATGTTTCCTTTATAAGAGTTGNGCCCCCAAAGGGAGTGGCACTATTAGGAGGTATGGCCTTGTTGGAGGAAGTGTGTTACTGTGGGGGCAGGCTTTAAGGTCTCTTCTGCTCAAGCTTCCCTCGGTGTGACTTTCAGTTGACTTCCTGTTGCCTGCAAGACATAGGACTCTCAGCTATTCCTCCAGCACCACATCTGCCTACACGCCACTATGCTCCCTGTCATGATGATAATGGACTGAGCCTCTGAAACTGTAAGCTAGCCACCCCAATTAAATGTTTCCTTTATAAGAGTTGTTTTAGTCATGGTGTCTCTTTACAGCAATAAAAAGCTTAACTAAGACAGGTTATCATCATTATACCTTCTTAACTCACTTTTAATCTATATATAACATTTGTGTTTTTACATGACATTATGACTTTAAATTGAATTTTGATTTGACATTAAAATTGCTCCTCTAGGTTTTGTTTGTTTGTTTCTGAGACCAAGTCTGCCTATGCATCCCTGACTCTCTGTATAGACCGTCTGGCCTTAGACTCACAGTGATTCTTCAGCTTTTGCCTCCTGAATTCCTGCATTCCAGATGCCCCACCATCACACCCAGCTTTACTGGCTTTCTTTTGGTTCACATGTACCTATTGTTTATTTTTCCTTTCCTTCAATTTTAACTCTCTTGTGTTAAAGAGTTTCTGTAATTTGTTCTTGCCTCTTACTTTAATATTTGTCTTATTTTTAAGTGTGTGTGTGAGTGCACACATGCACATGAGTGCAAGTAGCCTCAGGGGCCAGAGGTATGAGATTCCCTTGGAGGTGGAATTACAGGCAGTTGTGAACACCCAGCATGGGTGCTGTAAACCAAACCTGGGTCCTGGGCTAGAGCAATGCTTAATGAATGAGACTTCCCTACAGCCCATTTTTATTTTATTATATTTTTCTTTTGTTAAAAATAAGATTTTTTTCCTCACATAATATATCCTGATTATGTTCCCTTCCTTCTACTTCCCCTAGTTCCTCTTTACCTCCTTCTCATCTGAATTCACTCCCTTTCTGTTTCTCATTAGAAAACAAACAGGCTTCTAAGGGATAACAATATAATATAATATTAGTGTAATGTAATGTAATATGATATGATAAAACAAAACCTAACACATTGGAATTGGACACAACCAAACAAACAGAAGCAGAGACCCATTTCCATTCACACTCAGGAATCCCATAAAAACACTAAACTGGAAGCCATAATCTATATGCAGAGGACCTATAGGGTAAAAAGAGAGAAGAAAAATTAAATAAAAAATAAAAACAGAAAATAAGATAAAATTTTTGAAAAAAAGGAAAATCCCTAAATCCTTGACACAGCATTATGAGACAAGGAACCTCCAAAGATGCTGTTGAGTTCATTTCCTGTTGGCCATCTACCGCTGGGCATGCAACCTACCCTTATGAGTGGTTTTTTTTTCCCCAGTGAGATTCCCTTGGAGGAATCTTTCAATTTCATTGGCAAGTGGGTATCAATTGGAGATAGCTTCTGGGTTAGGAATGGGGCACATGTCCGTTTTTCCTTTCAGCTCTGGGACCTCATCTGGTGCAGATCTGTGCAGGCCCTGGGCATGCTGCCTCAGCCTCTGTGAGTTCATTTGTACATAGATCATGTTTAGAGGGCCTTGTTTCCTTGGTATCCTCCTTCCCTTCTGGCTCCTACACTCTTTTTGCTTCCTCTTCTACAGTATTCCCAGAGTTCTGTGGTGAGGGATTTGATGGAGGGACATTACTCTTAGGGCTGAGTATTTCAAGGTCCCTCCTTTTCTGTATATTGTCCAGCTATGAATCTCTGTATTTGTCCCCATCTGCTGCAGAAGGAAGCTTCTTTGATGATGGCTGAGCAAGACACTGATCTATGAGTATAGCAGAATGTCATCAGGAGTCATTTTATTGCTATTTTTTTAGGACAGTGGTATTTGTTTTTTCTCTAGGTTCCTGGGCTATCTAGTCTCAGATTCTTGATTACCTAGGCAGTATCAAGTTTGTGCTCCATCTCATGGAGTGGGCCTTAGGTCAAATCAAATATTGGTTGGCCCCTCCCCAAGCTTTGTGCCACCATTGCACTAGCGTATTTGGTAGGAAGGACATAATGTAGTACAAAGGGTTTGTGACTGGGTTGGTGTTTATCATTCTCCTTTGGTAGCCTGCAGAACACTTTCCTATACTGCACAAAGACACTAGAATGCAGGGATGGAGACTGATACCCAATTTCTCTTTCTCTCTTATTGAGTATTATGCCACAATACATTCTTATATGATTGTCAGTTCTTAAATTGTGCTCCTTATGTGAGAAAAAGACTGCATATAACACAGGTGCCTCCCAAATTTCAGCAATTTGGATAGTTGGTGAGCATCACTGCTTGCCATGACTATACCATCTTCTATTTTTCCCTCCCTCCCTCCCTCCCTCCCTCCCTTCCTCCTCTCTTCTTTCTTCTTGTGATGCTGGAGGTAATACCCAGTGCTTTGTATATGTTTGGAAAATGCTCTACCAATGAACTGCATCCATAGCCCCAGTGCCTTTTTCTATCATATTGTTTAGTTTAATCATTTAGATCTCTTTAATTTTTTGTCATTTGGAGTTACTGACGCCTCTGATTCAGATTATGATCATACTTTCATTTGTTTTTCTTGTCCTTCTCATTGAATTAATCATCCTTTCTTATGTTTGCTAGATAGACAATTATCCATTTAAAATTTTTATTTATCTGATGGTTACCTAAGAGTAGTTTAAACCTCCATGTGTGCTTAGTCTTCTCTTTCACAGAATCTGATTTTATGTATGTCATCTTCCCCCTGAAAACTTACTGGCTCTAAATCAGATTGCCTGAGTTTCAATCATGTATGTGTGTGCACATGTGAGTGTGTGTGTATATGTTCAGGTAGGTGTACATGGATATTTGTGAATGCTCCTGAGTGTTTGTGGATGCCAAAGGACAACTTTAGATGTTCATCAGGGGCCATCTATTATATTTTTCTTTTGACAGGGTCTCTCAGTGACTTGGAACTTTCTGGGTGGCCATTAAGCCTGAGGACCTGCCTGTCTCAGCTTTTCCAGCATGGAGATCACAGGTGTGGATGGTCACTCCTGGATTTCTTATGTGGGTTCTGAGGATCAAACTCAGGTCATGCAATCATAGAGTGGAAGCTCTTTACTGAGTTTGATTTTTAAAAAATGTTTGTTTTTATCTGTATTGGTATTTTGTGTGCAGGTATGTCTGTGCATTGCCCATAGAGGCCAGAAAAGGATGTCAGATCCCCTGAAACTGAAGTTACAGACATTGTAAGTTACCATATGAATGCTGGAAATTGAATCCAGGTCTTGTAAAAAAGCAGCCAGTGGTTTTAACAGTGGAGTCATCTCTCCAACCCCTGCACTTTTGTCTTAATACTGCCAGTTGGACAGGTTTCTTAACCTTGTGACTCAGTTTCTTCAACTGTGAAGTGGAGTTTTACTGTCTTTGGACCCCACCTTTCACTTTCTTCCTTTTTGGAGAAAGGCCATTTTTAATTCATCCAGCTTCTTGAGTATGTATATTTATTTTTCTTTTTTCCTTTGGTCTTTTAGATAAACTTAACATTTGCTTCCTCCACCTTCCTATGTGTTTGGCTTTATCTGTTTCTTTTCTGCTTTCCCCAGTGTTTTCACGGTATATCTTTGAGGTTAGCCTTCTGAAGTCAAGCATACAAAGAGCATCTCTGTTACTCTTATACTTACTTAAAACACAGCTTACTGGACTCAACTCCTGGTTTTCGACATCCTTTTGTGGAAACAATGAAATTATTTTCCCATTGTCCCAGAACTTTGATTAAAATATGCACTCCATTCTTTATAGATGAATTGTTCTTTCTACTTAGAAGCATTTAGCCATTTCTCCTGGACTTTGAAGTCCCTACAATTTCCTCTTTGATGTCTGGAATTTGGATTCTTTTCCTTCTTTCTGTTTTGTTTGGATTTTCGTACGCATTATGAGCCTTAATAGTCTGGGGCATTTCCCCTTTAATTCTGAGAAATTGTCAGTCATCGCTTCTGTTATTTCTTTCTGTTGCTTTTGTTCTCACTCAGGAGCCCAGCCGTGCTGTTAGTACACAGAGGGTAACACAATCGTCTCATGTCTCTTCTATGCACTCTTGGTAGCTCACATTTGTTGCCTCCCTCATCCCTCCCTGGGTCCTGAAATGGTTGTTTTCCTTGTGTTCTAGCCGCTTTTGATTTCCCCATTTTCTATCCATGCTGCTCTTTGGGGCTCTTCAAAATTCTTGTTTCTGAATCATGCAAGCAATCCTTGATTGCATCCTTGCCTTAAATTCTCACTCTATTTCTTTTATCAATTTTTTCTCTGTTATGTGGTATTACTTACCATCTTTTGTGAATATTCAGAGGGAGGAGCTCTAGATCAGGACCCCTTTAAAAGCTTGCTGTTGAAACTGAGTTGTTCTGCTTTCCTACCTTCTGGATCCCCAGGAGTCTCTTAATGGACTTCGCATTACACTCTCCCAACACACACAGGGTTTGTGTAGAAACTTGCTCTGTAGACAAGACTACTATAGATCTTGAACTCAGAGGTCACCTGCCTCTTCCCCTGCAGAGTGCTTAGATTAAAGGCATGATCCATCACTCCTGGCTTGTATATTAACTTTTTAATACATGATATCCATTTTGGTTTTGTATTTACTTGGTTTTACTTGAGTTTGCTTCTTCAGGATTGTGTTCGGGACAGCCAGCAACCTGTATTGATCCAGTACCATGTCACAATGCTTTCTTTATACCAAGTGGCACTGCTCATCTTGGAAAAAGGACCCTGTACAATATGACTGCCTTCCCAAATCCAGCAGTTTTGATAATTGATGCACAGAGCTGTTTAAATGACTTGGACACAGCAGTCACCATCTCTGGGGACTGCTGACACTAATGGTATGCTACATGACAGTTTGGTGCACCTATGGCACATGGAGTTGGCTTAGATTTTCTTTCCATGATGAGCCTAAAAGGCCAATAGTCACCTGGCAAGGGTGTAATTCATGCCTGCGAATGGTGGTTTCTCTGGTTCTCCCTCTAGCAATCTCTTCCAGTCTTGATGATTTACAGGGGAAGCCACGTCTCAAAATTTATGCTATTTTCATATAAAAAGTTTAAATTGAATTTTGCTTTCATTGATTTCCAAAGTCGGGCAATTCCCTTCAGCACTGTAAATCTGCAGCTCCTGCCGATCTGTCGCTCAGGATGATGAAGAGCGAGGCAGTCCCTGTCCTTCCCACCTTCACTCCACTTTTTCCTTTTGTAGGACTTCCTGTGGGCAAATTTCCTTGCATATCTCACCACTGGCCTTGTGGAGCAGTAGGACACCTTGAGAAAAGGAGAAAAGTAGATTTAGGCTACAGGTTAAATTGTTCTTTCTTTGAATTGTTCCCTTAGACATTCCTGTTGAAGCACTGAGTGAGAGTTAATTAAATTTACAAAGAAATTTTTTTCCTCCCTTTGCTTTTAGAAATACCTATGGAAGCCTGAAGGACGATTAACTTAATTCACGAAAGAGGTGGTATTAAGTACTGAAATTAATCATCAAGAAAGCATGTGAAAATCTCTTTCTGGGGGTCCTTAGAAAACAGGGTATATATTTCTCTTTCTGCGGCGGCTGGCTTAGAGATATTTTAAGGATGGTGAATTGAGATGATATCTTTTATAACTCTACTTGAGGCCCTTGATTGAAACTGCTCTTTAATTATAGGTAAGAAAGTATAGCTTTTTTTTCTTTAAGTGCTTTTGTGTAACTGATATTTCTCAGGGAGATACAGGCAAAGATGAGAGGCAGCCTGGGAAGATGGCTTTGTCCTCCACTGTACCGCTAAGGCATATTAACAGGGGGCCTCGGAAGGCAGATTAATTCACCACTGTGCCACCAATGCACACTCACAGACAGCATTAGATAGCAGCTGCAGTTATTGCTGTCTGAGTAATATATTTTGACAGATGGCCTTGGGGGGCAACTGCATTCACCATTGTACCACTAATACCTAAGCCATCTAAAGATTTACATTAACCAATTTTCCCCCATCTCTCTGTGGTGGTTTGAAAGAAAATGACTCCCCACAAAGCGAGTGTGACTTTGTTGGAGTAGTGTGGACTAGTAGGCGGAAGTGTGTCACTGTGGGGGTGGACTTTGAGGTCTCCTTTGCTCAAGCTATCTTCAGTGTGGTAGACAGTTCACTTCCTGTTGCCTGTGAAATAAGATGTAGAACTCTCAACTCCTCCTCCAGCACCATGTCTGCCTGATGATGGAAGTTACAAAATAATCCCACACTAGTTCAGAATTATGTATAATAAAGGGTTATTTATATAGGGGTGGACTCACAGATCACAGTCCTAGATCACAGTCCTCTCTGCATGAACGAATGGGGAATAGGAACTGAATCTAGTAGCCGGAAGCCAGAGCCGGAAATGAGAAAGCAAGTGCATGCTTTACAGCTGGATTGATTGATTGATTGATTAATTGATTGATTGATTTATTTATTATGTATATAGCATTCTGTCTGCTTGTATGCCTGCAGGCCAGAAGAGGGCANTTGGAAGAGCAGGCAATGCTCTTAACCTCTGAGCCATCTCTCCAGCCCTTACAGCTGGATTTATAGTATAAGAGACCATGTTCAAGTGGGCTGGTATCTTAAAGGCTATTGGCTGAAGGAGCTCCCACAGCATCTGCCTGCACGCTGCCAAGTCCTACCATGATGATATTGGACTAAACCTCTGAAGCAGTACGACAACAGCAGATGTCTCAGCTTCAAAAAGCAACTTCAAGGTGAAAAGTCTTCTTTGGCTTACAGTTCCAGGTTATAGTCAGTCCTTCACTGCAGGCAATCTCAAGTGGTCATTGTGTTTGGTGTTACGACTTAACATAGAATTTTAGGGGAGCAGATGCTCAGTGTTGGTAATAAGTTTCTTTATACACTCCTGAGATAAGTTAGACCACATTTCCATTGCTCTGTTTCATCACCTTGAACCCTAGTGTAGAAGTTTTATCCTTTCACTGTACCAGATTCTGAGGTCCTCGGAGTCAATACCTTTGTCTTTATTCTTCCACAATAATAGCCATTTAGTGGCTTATTGAATGACTGTCTGCTTCCCCTGTGTACATGGCTCAAAAGGATGAATCAGGAATGGCATTTCGGTTCCCCTGTGGTGCAAAGCTTTTTAGGATATATTTGAACTCCCTAGTAATGATATAAATGGCAGCCCTGGAGCGATTTACTGACCATTTTGTGCTTTTATTTTACTTGTGATAATGCATCCCTTGGGGTTCTCTTTGCTTTTAGAATGAATACACAAGGCAACGAATCCCGTTCCTTCTATACAAACATGCTTTATCTGGCTATGAAAAGTGTTGCTCTAATGTGGGATGAGAATAAAAGCACACTTTGCTTTCAAATTTATTTTCAAAACAGCAAAAGTGGATTCCTGAAAATTTAATGCTATTTTTTGAATTGATATTACATTCCAACTGCTTGAAATTGTTTAAGAAAACCATGCAATGAAGTTTTTCTTTCTCTTCTGCCCAATCCCCCTTTTCCATGTCTCAGATAAGTGAGTGTGTGTGTTTTCCTGAGACACTTTACGCACTCACAATCATACACAAGTGTTCTTTATCACCACATTTATACAAATGACAGCTTGATTCATACAGTTTGTTCTGTTTGCTCTGTTTGTTTAGTGTATTTCAACAACGAGACATCTTTTTCATAGTTTAGCAGCTAAACTAACAACGGGCCTTACATTTGGTGTATCTTCTACTATTGTCAATGAGCAGGGATCCAGGTGCCGCCATCAATGCATGCGACAATGGGAGAATTGCAACTTTTTGATGTTATAGCAGCAGACAACTGAAAGACCACATTGGGAGAAACATCAGTTCCAGGCCATGTCTGAAGTTCTTCCAGGTTTTTTTCTCATAGAAATCAAGATAGTGGTAGCATCAAAATGACTCGTGTCAGTATTTTAAAAGATCTCTGAGATGGCGATGGGCTGTCATATGTCACAGCAAAATTTGGGTTTCTGAAACCTCAACCCCAAAAGTGATTCAGAAGAGTTTTAAGAAATCCTTTAAGCAATTTATTTCCCCTCTCTTCTTTTCATGTGTACCTAGTCATGATCAATAATAAAATTCTTTGACTTAATTTGAGAGTTCTTAGTTTAAAATTACAATCAGAAATAAAACATGCCATGGCTTGAAATGACTGCAACATTTTGCTCTTCATCAGTGAGATACCATTCCACATAATAAATATGTGGTAATTCACTGCTCTCCCGCCTGGTAATGCTGTTTCTGGTTGCTTTTTGTCTTTTGCTTTTATAAACAATATTATAGTGGATTGCCTTGAACTTGGATGATATTCTACTAGGGTTCTAAGACCAATTCCTAGATTTACATATGGATTTAATGCTTTCATGAAGGGACTGACAGGGTTGCTCAGAGATTAAGGGCAAATTCTTCTCCTTCAGAGGACCCGGGTTTGGTTCCCAGAAGCTCTATGATAACTCACAGCATCCTATAATTTCAGGTCTAGGGTATCTAACTCTCTCTTTCGGCCTTTGAGGGCACTGCATGCATGTGATACATGTACATATACCTACAAGCAAATGCTGACACACATAAAGTAAAAATAGATAAAAACCATCTTTGATGGAGCTCTCTAATTAGTGTGGTCTCCACAGATTACGGGTAGAAGAATTACTGCTGCTGTTGTAAGCGAGCCACCCCAGTTAAGTGTTTTCCTTGTAAGAATTGCTGTGGTCATGGTGTCTCTTCACAGCAATAGAAACTCTAACACAGGTAGAGAGAGAAAAAAAATAGCTAGGACCCTGCTCTAGCCTCCTTAAGTGAATGCATGGGTATGTGAACGAGCACACTCATGTGCATGCACCACTTAAGACACACACAAACACACATCACACACGCCACACAAGCACACACACACAAACACACACACCATACAACAACAAGCACACACACACACAAATACATGCACACACCACACACACACCACACCACACACACACCACACCACACAAGCACACACACACGCACATACACACACACCACACAACACACAAGCACACACACAAACACACACACACTTTTTTCTTCCTATTTCAGATTCCCTTTCTACCTTAAAAGTAATGTGAGTGTGAGTGTATTCCTAGATATTATTCTTATTCTTATTTCTTATGTTTGTTGATAGGTATTTCTGCATGTGTATATGAATACAGACATCTCTTTATAATGGAGTTTATATAAAATCATAATATTACACACAATATTTGGTTCATAAATATTTCACATAATGACTTAGGCCTTTCAATGTGAATACATGTATATATAGATCATTCTTCCTGTATATTAAACACAGATAGGTATTAGCAAACCTACCTATTAATGTCAATATACTTTTCCTATGATGCAAATGTTATTCATTAAAATTTTGAGGAATTATGAGAGTATAGCTGCACACTAAGGTAGACACACAACATAGTAATTAATGGCATGGATTCTGGCGCTGGGCTCCGTATCATTTGCATTCATTATTTGCTTTTTATTAGGTATGCAACCTTGATCAAATTACTCTCCAAACTTCCCTTTGTCTTGTAGGACAAGCCTAAGGATAATGCATGCCTGAATTGGTATCTTAGCCCATTTTGTACTGATACTTAATGAATACTAGGTTTTAAGGATTAGAAAATATTTCCCAGAATTCTGGAGAACAAGAAGCTCCAGATCATTTGCTGAGGGCTATGGTCAGCTTCCTGAAAGAGGGGTGCTGTGTCTTCACCTGGCATGGCAGGGGGCAGCAGGGTAAGAGAACGCCTCCCTAAGTACCTCCACCCCACCCACAATGGGAAAGCACTCATGTATTAACTATCTCTCAAGAGCCTTACTCCTTAATTTTCACAGTGGTGACTTTCAAAATTGGGAGAGTCTATATTCAAACCACAACAGTTGGTGTGAGGATTAATTCACAAAGAATGAGCTCGAGAGTTGGCTCAGGGGTTAAGAGCACTGGCTATTCTTCCAAAGGACCCGGATTCAATTCCCAGCACCTACATAGTAACTCACAACTGTTGCTAGCTCAGGTTCGAGGGGATATGACACCCCCACACAGACCAAAAGCACACAAAAAAGAAATTACTTTCTAAAAAAAGACACAAAGAGCTTGCACTCATGAGAACGAGATCACTGAATGCTACCTATTACTGTCATTACAGCCTATAGTCTGAGATGCTTACATGTTGAAAGCCTATTCTTGGAGAGGAGAAGGGAAGAAAGGAGACAATAATTGTAGGCAGAAAGAGAAAAGGAAGAGTGAGAGATTCCATTTAGGGAGAGGAGAAGAGGTAGAGATAAAGGGAAAGAAAGGAAACAGAGGGAGAAAATAATGGTACCCAGAAAGAAAAGGAAGAGTGAGGGAGCAATGGACCACAGGCTGGTTAAAGGATGCTGGAGAACGAAGAGGAAGAGCAGATGATGGAGAAGAGAGGCTGGGCACATAGGTGGATATGGGAACCTGCTTCTGGGTTTGGGAAAGACCTGATGCCTTGCACTGGCTGGTCCAGATGTCCCTTGTGACAGAGACTATCACTGTGGAGCTAGGGACATGTGACACCCTCTGTTCACGGCATGTTGCCCTTCAAGAACTTTATTCAATTTATTTGTGTATTAAATTATTCTTTTCTACTCCTCTTTCTAACTTGGGATTTCTGCTGTTTAAGGAAAAAAGGGGGCTAATTAATTTTAAATCAACAAATAAAATTCTATATATTGTATACAGCATGTTTTGAAGTATGCAATATTATAAAATGGCTAATTTAAGGAAATTTTCAGAAGCATTACCTTGAAAACATTTTCTTGTGTTAATGACACTAAAATTTTACTTTCAGCAATTAAAAATGTAATATTCCTTAATCATAGTCATATAATATGCCATAGGTATTTTGACCTTATTCTTCCCAAATACAACTCCCTTTCAGCTACTTGTAGTTCACACTCTACCCTCCCCTTCTATAATTTTATATATTCATGGGATCATGCTTTTAGATTCTTGTGTCTGGATCATTTTATTTAATATAAAGTCCTTGGTTCATTCATATTGCTGCAATTACAGGGTTTTCTCTTTCAAAAGGCTAAACAGTGCATCAATGTGTGTGTGTATGTGTGTGTGTGAGAGAGAGAGAGGGAGAGACAGAGGTGTTATTGTAAATGTGTGTGGTTTGTGTGTATGATGTATATGTGTATGTAAATGGGTGTGTGTGTGTGTGTGTGAGTTTATTCATGCATCCCTTCAAACATGGTTGGTCAAGCCCCATACTGTTTATTGCAGTGGTCTTTCCAATTGAGATTCCCACCATCAATGTGCCAGGGTCCCATTTTCTCCACATCCCCACCAACACTTTTGCTGTTCTGATAGAAGCTGTTCTGTTACTATCTCACTGTGATTTTAACGTGCATTTTGCTAATGACTAGGGATGCTGAATATGCTTTCATACATTTCTTGGGTGTGAGTTAAGTTTTACACATGGTCCAGGAAGCGAGCCCAACTTCATTCTTCTGCCTGTGGGTATCAAGTGTCCCCAGTATCATTCATTAAAGAGACTATCTTGTAAACTTTGCTGAAAATCGATTAATCATAAATTCATGGGTAAATTTCTTGGATTTATGTTGTTTTCCATTTACCTGTACATATGCTATTTTGAGTATAGTAGCTTTGTAATGAATAGAGTCTTTTTTTTCCCTCAGGGTTGTCTTTGGATACTTGAGGTCTTTTGGTTCCAAGCAAATTTTAAGATTCTCTTTTTACTATTATTTTTTTTTAGACAGGCCTCACTTTGTCACTCAGGCTGGCTGTGAACTCATAATTCCTGTCTCTGCCTCCCAAGTGCTGGGAAGAAAAGCATGTGCCTCCACCATGCCCACTTCTTAGAACTACATCTGTGAAAAACATCAATGACATTTTCAGAGGAATTGCACTGAATCTGCAGTCTGCTTTAGGTGGCATGGACATTTTACCAGTATTGACTCTTACAAACTGAATGTGGTGGCATACACCTGTAATTCCAGCACTTATGGGGCAGAGGTGGAGTGATTGTGAGTTTCAGGTCAGCTTGGGCTACATAGTGAGACCAGATCTAAAGCAAAAAACCAAAATAAACAAAAAAGGGAAATATTAAATATTAACTCTTGCAGTTCACTAACTGATATTTGTTCCTTTGTTGATTTCTATTTTTAAAGCTTATTCCATCAATGTTTTTAGAGTTCTGTGTGCAGGGCTTTCAACTCTGTGGCTAAATACTTAAGTATATTTCTTTGCATTGTTTCCGACTATAAATGGATTTTATATTTTCATGATTTATTGTTGGATAGACCATTATTCATATAAAGAAACCCCAGTGATTCATTTATATGTTTTCTTTGTACTATGTACTCTTTTTAATTGATTTTTTATTGAGCTCTACATTTTTCTCTGCTCCCCTCCCTGCC
>LOJH01054256.1:0-12057 GCA_001685095.1 Ellobius talpinus
CAGCGTTTTATTAAAATACATGATTGACAGAATACAGACCATTCTCCCGCAACATCTCATAGTCCTCCTGAGGGGACGAATTGCTGTAAACAACAAATGAAGGCCCGATACAAGTACTGAAATATGAACACTGTGGTCTCTGCTGTTAACAATCTACCTGTAAAGAACCATTCAAAACTTGATTCAGAACACATAATTATATGATGCCAAGATTGGAGAAGAGCCTTCTAGAAACTCATTGTTCAGTCAAGCTCTTTGCTCCGCAAACATAAAGAGAGAGCGAGATGCAAACACTGAAGGTTACACAGGACTGGTCACGAGCCAAGAATGGTCCCCAGTCCACCCAGACTCTGGTTCCTTCTTTGCCCCAGCCATATCCACTGTTTCTCACAGTGCAGATATAACTAGTTCGATGAGAATTTGGAGCTTTCTCTCTCTCTCTCTTTTTTAAGATTGATTTTGATGTTTTGAGGCTTCGTGAAACCAGCAATTTTAATCAATTTTTCAAAATTGCTAATTTCATCCATCCAAGAAGCTCATACACAAACAGAGGGGCTGATTGAAATTTAAATGGCGGCTGGCTTGTTAGCTGCAGGCACCAGGCTGGGTATTTTCATATGCAAGTCTGCCACTGTGTCCCGGCCTGGCAGCAAGAGGAAGCAATCTCCATGAGACACTCAAAGGCATTAAGAATTCAGGCAGTCAAAATGAGAAGCAACAACACGAAATGATAAAACAAAGACAGATCATTATTAGCACCAACATAATGCGTTCCTGTGTCCTCCAGTTTCATTGAGAGCCCTGCCCATTGTCTATTGAAACTATGTAATTAGGCTGATAGGAACCAAAGGATTAAACTAACTTTCTTCTCTGATCGCAGGGATTTCAAATGAGTGAGATAGGGTGGAGATAAACCTGAGAAAGGTATTAATATTCTGGGCTGCAGTTTCCCAGGACAGCTCAGCTGATGAACAATGGCTGCCTGCTGCCTGCCTGAGTCTGCCTGCTGGAGGATTGAAATACCCTTCCCTGCCAGCCACATCCACTAGATAAGGATGCTGAAGTTGCCCCCATACTATGCCAAACATGGTCCTTGGTCTTTGACACCTTATCCTCATGTCCCTATCCCAATCCCTCCAAGTATCTTTCCGATATACCTACCGCTCTGGGTACTGTTGCAGCTTGAGCCTTAACCTGGAAGTCCAGGTCAGGGGCTCCCACTACTGTCCTTCCCAGCTCCACTCAGAGTCAGATGACGGAGGCTATCATCCTAGCCATACACCTGCGCTCTCCCCTTCTCTCTGATTACCTAGTCCCCACAAGCCTGTCCCATTTGTCATTACAATGCCTCTCTGGTTCCTCCCTATCAAGGTTCTGGGCCCAACAGCCACTGTGAACTTTACCCTCTGACAGGGCATGGGCTGCTCTCTAGACCCTTCTACTCCTTTATCTTGTGACATTGGACTTCAAGTTCCCCCATAGCACTTTCCTGAGAAGTCCTCATTGGAGTCCCTGCAGAGTCCACATTCCCTCCTTGACAGCCTTAGGACCCTACTAACCCTCCTCTGAGCTGTCACCTAAGTGTTAGTGGCCACACTGTGACCTTCGCCTTAACTATAAACTCTATAAGGTGATGGACCAGACTGTATTAAACACTGTGGGACACAGTGCTTGATGGGAAACATAGGATTAAAATTCATGTCAGGGTATTCATGTGGGAAGGGGAAAGAGGAGAGAAGAGAAGAATGGGGAAAGACAGATTAAAGTTTGGTGATACATAAGTACAAAATTTCTTAATGAAACCTTTACATTTTAAATTTACCTTTATTTCAAAAAATACTTTACAACTTAAGTTTGAAAAGAAAATTGGCCAGAGGCTGGAGAAATTGCTCAGGAGTTAAGAACATTTGCTATTTTTTCCAGAGGACCTGAGTTCAGCTCCCAGCACCCACAATAGGCAACTCACAACAGCCTATAACTCCAGCTCCAAAGGCTTTGCAGAACATGAAACAAAAATAGGTTAGAACCATTTGTATCGACACCTACTAGCCTGGAGATGTTCTTGGGATTCCAGGGGAGACAGTCCAAAGAAATGCTTTGAACCCTCCCTCTATCTGCTATTTCTGGAAACCTTGCCAACTTAAGCATGATTTCCCATGTCAGTGTGTGTGTGTATATATACATATATGTATATATGTGTGTGTATGTGTGTATATATACACACATACATGTATATGTGTGTGTGTTTATGTATATATATGTGTGTACACACACACATATATATACATGTGTATATATACTCACACATATACATGTGAAGGTAGCCACATGCAAGCACAGCAGCTTCTCAATGAGGTGAATAATAAGGAGTTCTCACTTCTTATGAAAGGTATTCAAACAAGGAGAAAAATAGCTGAGAATCAGGCCATTATTCAATGTCCCACAAGGCCATTCCTCTAGTCCCTTTACTCTCAAGGCCAAATGCCTTAGTAGTGTATTTGAGGGTGAAAGGTGACTCAGTGGGCAAGGCACTGTGCAGAAGCGTGAGAATCTAAGCTGATTCCTAGAACCCTTACAAAGCCTGATGCAGGAGGAGCACATATCAGTAATCCTAGTCTCCTATGGTGAGATGTGAGACAGAGAAAGGAGAGTCTTTGGCAGCTGGGCTGTCATAGCCCGACGAACACAACAGCAAACAAGAGACCCTGTCTGAAACAAAATAGAAACCATGGAACAACCTCTTAGGTTGTCCTTTGAGCTCTACACAAGGACCACCACACGCATGACACCAGGAGTATTCACACACAAGCACATACACCAAGATTTAGAGAGAGGGAGGGAGGGAGGGCTGGAGAGTGAGAAAGAGAGGGGGGATCCAAAAGTGCCAGAAGAATCGCATGTGACAGTCACTCACCACGTGTGACCAAGGAACTAGGAAGTTCTGGTTCAGTGCTGAACTATCCTTTCTGAACTTTGATTTCCCCAACCATGAAGTCAGAGGAACATTTGAGGGTAAAGGGCCTATGAAGCTCTGACAGTTGAACCTTTGTCTGGGACCCTGGGCCAGCAGGGGAAGACATAACTACGTGCTGTGTAGATGCTCGCTTCCTGGAGGGAGGAGGGATGCACACACCTTGAGCAAGCTCAGGAGACTCAGGAAACCCTAAGCACTGCTTCCAGGATTATGAAAGGGCTGTCTCCAGTTGAGCAGACTGCTTTGGGAATGTAGCTTTTGGGGGTTATCACCCACACTAAGATGGGTTTCCAGGGGGTACAGCCACTTTGTGTCACCCATAAGTAACCCCAATAAACTCACTGGTTCACAGGGCTAGATTCATGTGTCCTCAATTCTTTGCTCTGTCATCAGGGCCCTATCTGGGGTAAATAGACACATGGTTGCATCTCCCTAGGAAAAGTCATGTCAACGTCTCGCTCTGTGGTTGACACAGTGAACTTGTCCTTGAAAAAGACCCGCCCAGGGCTTGTCTGGATTGCTTCCACAACTCTGTACAACTGGCAGATTCTGTAAGAATGCTAGAAAGGTGCTTTGCCTCACTTGACTCCTGAGGAGGCAGAAATCCCAGAGAAATAGACAGAGACCAGTTCATCCTCTGAGAGACTCTCAGGCCAAGGCTCATGGCCTACCTCCTTTGGCCTTTGTTTTTCCATATAAAACAGCTCCTTGTCTTTGAGAGTGGTGGGGGCAGCTGTAGGCAGCTGAGAGAGAACTCTTGGCTCACCTTCCTGTCTCCCTTCTCAAGTACAGAATTGTTTTCTTCAGAAAATGGGCCTGATTGAATGAGAGTGAACACGTGCGTTCTCCTACTGTGTGTGTGAGCAAGTGGGTCCATACAATGTACAATCTTCGAAGGAGAAAATCACATGGCCAGATCCCAGTATTACTTCCTCAGGTCCCTCATATAACCACTGTACCTCAAAGGCTAGAGATGCCATATTCAGAAGAAGTACCCACGTCAGCTCCCTAGATGGGCTCAATGTTTGCGTGGCACCTGAGAAACACAACAGACTTATAATAAAGTCAGTGTTGCCTAGAGTAGCTTCCTTCTTCATCTGAACCTGATTGATGGTCCTACTTGGTAAGCTGTTGTGAGGACAGAGGAAGACACAGATGGGTGGGGCCCGGTGCCAGCTCTGGGTGCGCAGTAGGTGCTCGTTCTGGCAGGTGGACCTCATCCCATCTGACAGCGGAGGGACCTGGGCTTTGGCTGGCAGACAATATTAATGCCTGTTCCTCTGGTGCTGGACCAAACAAGCATTGGCAGGGTCAGCTGGCCCCTCGCCTCCCCCGCCCCCAGCTCCTCATCGTACATGCCCCATTAGCTGCACAGTGCCCCACAGTACAACAGGAATGCTTCCGAAGCCATTTCCTCTGCTAAATACCTCGGTGACAGCTTCTTGGCATGGGTAGAGTGCCAAGGTTAACATATGCTTAGAGTATGTGTTGCAGGCGTCCCACCTCCACCCAGAAGCTGGAGGAGGCCAGCTTCATCCTAGCCTTTCCTGTGCCCCCAGTTCAGAAGGCTGCTTCCCGGTTCCCTCCAGTCCCACTCAGGGAGCCACTGAGGGATCTCAGCCCAGACAAACCTTGGTGGCTACTCCCCTGCTCTGAACACACACCAATGCATCCTGTCCAGTAAACACCAGCCTCATCCCACGGACCCACTAATCAGGACTCCCATCCCTGGGAGGGTAATAATCTTTCCAGTGCTTTCTCTGGATCAGCTCTAAGCAGAGTGCCAGGAATGAGATCTTGAAAAGGACTCAGGTTTCAGAGGGAACTCTGAATTGCCTGTTGGTGAGGTGAAGGGGTGAGGTGTATGATCATTTTTTGTTTGAGTTTTACAGTGTCCGCCTGTTTTCTCCCACCGTGAGACAGCAATGATCAACCATATTTCTGGGCAGGATCACAGGGCCATAGGACTAAATAGATCTTCTCTTGCTGCATCCCCAATTTTGAAGAATTGGCCATCAGATTTACAATTCATAAGAGTGCTTGGCCCTTTGTGGATCTTTTTAGAAGGACAGACTTGGGGATCTACGTCCCCTAGAACTCTGAAATCATTTGGTCACTTTACAAAGGTGAGACTTGAAGGGTTGAGAGGAAATGTGACTATCCCGAAGATAAAAAAAAACTCATAGGAACCCTATCTTAGTTTTGTATCTGACATAGTCAATGAGAGCAGAATATACAGAGGTCAAGTTCAAGAGCTATTTCACCAGTCACATGCTGAGGGAGTCCTCTTCAGTTGTTCCACTTATAGGTCCGAAAAGCATGATTAATAAAATCTCAGAGAGAGATATTGGGGTTCAACCTGAAGACCCAAAAAGCAAAGCAGCCAGCCTCTGGCTCTTACCTCGACCTCAGTCTGAAATGGCAATCCTGCCTCCAGGAATCTCACAATAAGACTATGTCTGAGAGCTGTCTCCTCCCATTTTATAAACCTCTCTAGGGCTTGGATTAAAGGTGTGCACCACTGGGATTAAAGGCATGCACCACCCGGTTTCTATGGCAAACTAGTGTGAGTGTTATTGCTGGATGGTCTGTAAGGCTGACCAGTGTGACTGTTTTGCTTTTCTGATCCTCAGGCCAGCTTTATTTATTAGAATATGAGTGAAATGCTACCACAAAGTCCCATGTCTGACTATCTCATGACATTCACCATTTAAATGAAAAAGCCTCTTTTGTTGACTCTGCCCTGAGTACTCAATATGAATTCAGTATCGTCAGGCAGAGAAACGTGGAAGCAGGGAGCACAGTGGGGATGCTGTATTCATGTTACCCATTGCAGCAACCACAGCCAAGTCTCCAAATCTCAGAGATTAAATGGGGCAGCTTGTGTCTTGTGCACATCACACACATGTCTAACATAGGTAGGTAGGAATCTCAGATCTATGCAGTCACCTGGGGAACCAGCTAGCTGATGATGTACCATCTTGAAGATACACCGCTTGAGTCCCACAGCACCTTGGTAGATCCAGCAGGGAGAGAAGGGTCTGAAGGAAGATCGTTGCCAGCCTTAGCTACCTCCTCCAGAAAGTGAAACCCAGCCCTTCTGTCTATAATCTAGAACCAGCTGCAAGGCCCTAGCTTACATCAGGAGAGTCTGGAATTGTAGGTGTGCGGCACGGAAGACCCATGTGTGTTCAGTGTCTGGCACAGGCATGATGGGCTCAACCCACCAGGGACTCATATGTCAACTTCAGGAAAAGAGATTGGTCTATGTGGGTGTGGGTGACACTGGGAGCCAGAGTAGGTGAGACACGGGAGCAGTCATTGAGAAGGATAAAAGAGGGGAAGGAAGACTTCTTATTGGAAGTCAGTCTGGAAAGAGGAGCTCATAAAACACCAAGTGGGCACAGGAAGGCCTTAGTCCACTGGTCTCAGAAGGAAGGCAAAAGATAGGCATGGAGGGAGTCTGGGTAAGTCATGGGTTTGAGGATGAAAGCCTAGAAACATAGGTGGGGGTACAATTGGGAGGGAGAGCAGTAAGAACGACAGTCCTTTCAGGAAGGTGACTCCTAGGATTGGGGAAGAAAAAGAAGCAAGGCCACATTGACCGTGTCTTCTGGAAATCCTGGGAATGTTCTCTAGGGAGATGAGTGGGCAGCTGTGGCATCCCCTTTGTCTGCTTCCTATCTCTCAGCCTGTATTCAAATCCGGGGTTTCCCATGTTTTCTATATCTGATGCTGTGGTCAAAGCTATGACTGTGGTTGCTTGGGGCAGGAGAGTACATGCAGTACTGATAATCCCTGTTGTTATGAAGTTCACTCCCATTTCCATAACTGGATAGAGTGAGAACGACTGTGTCCATTCCACAGAGCGGAACCCTGAGGCCCCGATCTATGAACCCCTAAGCAGTGACCTAAGCGAATGCCAAAGTGTCTGCCATTAGCTCCAGGTTACAGTTTTATGCTCCTTCTGTGGAAACAGGCTCCTGGCAGGTATCATGCCCTGATGGGGCCTGCCAGCCAAACCAGGGCTTGCCTGTTAGGGGCTAAAGAACTGGTACTGACAGGTACTATTTGTGGGCTTCCATCAGCATTTGCTCCTGTTATCAACACGAGATAAAAACAAACATTCATTTGACTTGCAGTTTTTGGCTTTCATGGTCGGTTTCCCATCTGTCTCTTTTCTTCCCTTCCTTCTGCCCCATTCCCTGACTCCCATTACCGTCCGCTGCCTCTGCTCACACTGTCCCACCATCCAGTCTTTCCAGGGACGCACGCATGCAAACGCACAAGCTCTGGACCGGGCTGCACTCTTTCTTTTGGGGAGTGCTTGCAATCTCGTTCCCATCTTCCCTCCCTCCCTCTGCTTTCTCTTGCTCTTTCCTGCCATGGCTAATTTCTGAGCACTTTCCTATTTGGGCATCAAGCAGCAGCATTCCAGCTCCAACTCTGTGGTGTGACCTTAAACAAGACGCCCAACCCCTCTCAGCTATGATTTTCTTAGACTCACCAAACTCTATCAGGTATTAAGGACATGGGACTCTTCACTTATCCCAGAATCACTTGCCAGCAACCAAAGGTAACACCAGATTAGGAAACACCGAAGGGGCTTCAGCACACGGGGACTATGAGTCCTGTTGCTCAGGATCCAGCCCCAGGGCTTCTGCTCTCTACTCAACTCACTGACCCTCTCTCTACCTCCAGTTTTTCTTTCATTCATTTGTTCATTTCTTTCTTTGAAAGACTTTTTTTCTGTGCAGATGATGTGTGTGGGTACTGGAGGAAGCAAACCCATGCCACAGGCACATGTGGAGTTCACAGAACCACCTCTGGTGAGGGTCGTTGCTTGAGATGGGGTCTTTTTTTACTTGTTCACTGCTGCATACACCAGGTTAAGTTGGCCCAGAAACACCTGTCTCCCCTCTTACCTTGCTGGGAAGGCGCTGGGATTGCAGACGCATGCAACTGCACCTGGCTTAATGGAGGTCCTGGGAATTCAAACCTGCATCCTCACACTTGTACGGCGAGCACTGAATCAGCTTCCCAGCCTTTGTGCCTCCAGTTTCTCATAGCCAAAATGCAGAGACCACTGTTCGTGCTTTACTAGTATTATGGGATAGGTTCAAAATCCCCCTTGTTTCTGCTCTGGGAAGAAACAGTACATGGGTTCTGGTTGTATGAGGACATGTGTGAAAATGACCAGCAAGCACCATTCTCTGCTCTCCACCCAGACAGGCATGTGAACTCCTGTGAGTACACTACACTCACTTCCTGCTTTCTCACTTAAGACGACAGCACCAGAAACAGACGTTTTCAAACGACTTTCCAACACTGAGGTCTATGGGAAAGGCTTGAATTTTCAGAGATTCCCTCATTCACCCCTCATTTGACCAAGCAGCAGGAGACAGGCACATCATCCCGGGGACAAGGAATCAGGCAAAGCCCACCCTGGTAGACTCGCATATATTAGTTACCAGTGTCATTGCTGTGACAGACCACTTGACAGGAACGACTTAAGAGCATAAAGGTTGGGACTCAACAATTCAAGAGCTCACAGTTCATCATGGCAGGGTTGGCATGATTTTGCAGCTTGGCTCAGCAGTGAGATCCTGAACCAGGGCATCCCACATCCCATTGGATCAGAAGTCAGAGAGCCTGGCATCAGAAGCACAGCCTGGCTATAACCCTCAAAGACCTACCCCAGGGACATACTGACACCAGTCAGAAACCACAAGCTTCCAAAATAGCATCACCAGCTAGGGAGCATGTGTCCAGACACATGAGCCCAGGGAGGACATTTCACATTCAAACCATAAAACTACATTCCTGGAGAGGGACCAGACATGCCAAAAGATGGGGAGCCCAGGTAAAAAAAAAAAAAAACAAAAAAAACAGTAAGGCCCACCACTCTTCACAAGGTTGTTGAAATGCATGTGACACTGGATAAATGTCTTAAAATGTCACTACCCTTGATGACCCTGAGAAAACGAGGACCACGTTTTCCTGAATAGATCTATTTGTGGGCCTCCCTCTGGAAACGAACACCAGAGAATAGATGCTTCTATGTGCATATGCCACCCATTCAAGGTCACACCCTCTGTGACAAGAGTGGGACAGGCCAGAGAGCAGCCAGCTAGTCAGCTACAGTGCTTGAAACTGGTCCTCTCCTACGCTATGTAGGCCCTGTTAAATGGCCAGAGCTCTCTAGAAGCATGGCCAGATAGACACCCCAAATGGACTCATCACCAAGGAATGATCACACAGCAGACTTCCAGCTCCACCAGAGAGCTGCCCAAGGCAGAGCGACGCAAACCAAGGATTCCCAGGGTATTTGCCCTCGACTTGTGCATTCCTCCATTCATCCGTGTAATCCGCACGCGTTCTGAGAAACCAGAGAGCCAAATGGGCTGTGGAATTTGCCCTCTGAGATCTCATGGTCTAGGGAAAGATGAAGAGCCCCTGAGACTTCGTCTACATTGCCAGGATTCCCACAGCCTGTTCTAGGAGGCAGGGGCTCCAAGCAAGGGCTGGTGTCTTTCTCAAAAGGCATTCTGAGTAGATTCATCTGGGGAAAAACTGCTGGAACCAAGGTCAACAGAGGGACAGCAATGAAGCAAGGGGGAAACAGTGAGCGGCTTGGTCTGGGGCAGCTGGAAAGGCAATAACATCATGAGAAGAAGAAGGCCCAGCACAAGTTCAGTTAGCATGTGGCCAGGCAGTTACAGTTATTAGAAAGATTCTGTGGAGGGAAACTCCCTGAGGACACACCGGACAATACCTATCCCTCCACACTACACACATTCACAGTTCCAGACCCCTAGACCTCAGTACAGGTAGCACTGCACATCCATGCAGCATGCATGCCTAGCTGAGCCTGCTCCCCCTCTGTAAGGCAGAGCTGCACTCCTGTGAGGGTCCAAGAGCTCGCATGAGCCTATTTTACAGCTGTAGCGAAGCCAGCAGAATACGCTGCTGAGCATCCTTGAGATCTGACCACTTTGGTCTTCCTGCTGATCTGCAGAAGGGTTGTGCAAAATACCTGGAGTCCTGCCAGACACAGAGGCTGAGCCCGCTTGGCACCAGCCCCTGGGAAAGAAAGCCTTAGAGTGTAGACCATTCCCAGGAACTGGAGACAGAGCTTGTGATAAGGTCAGCCTGCTTTCTGAGCCTGCCAGGCAGCCAGTCTGAGAAACCCACACAGGCAAGGGGTGAGGGCCTTATATGTGACTGTCCCTATGAGAGAGGTTCTTTCTGTCTCTGGGAATTCAGTACTTATGCCACAGGGAAGCACAGGCAACTCCACCTTGAGACTCTGACACCCAGTAGGTCACAGGGTACAGAGGGCTTTTCCCAGAAGCCACTGGCCAGTGCTCATCCAGGGCAGGCTTCTCCAAGAGGAGGACACTGGCTGTAACTAGAGGCAGTTCCCACACTGCACTTTAGCCCTCAGGAAAACCGCTGAAGGAAAGCTGGATGGAGACCAGTGTCCTCATTTTAAATGTGGGGAAAGTGGAGGTTCCTAGCAAGGCCTCCAATGACTCAAGGCAGGTCTCACAGCCCCGCCTCCGGCTTCATCCCTCTTTGCATCAACTTCGTAGTATCCTCTCATGCACACAGAGTGGGGATTTAGAGGTGCACCTGCTTTGTACCAATGACAACAACGATTGATGCTCATGGACAAGGGACCCAACCTATTGAAGATTGGTTTTAAGAACGTGGAGTGGGCACTCTTCAAAGTCGAACACGCCCCAGCCAAAGTTGCCCCCCACTCCATTATGTGGCTGGCCCAAGACTATCTGGCTTTATGTCTAAAGCAGGCAGGAAGTTTACAGCCTGCAGACCCTGGGCCCGGAAAACCAAGATTGGCCTGCTTCCCCGTGGTATCCAGGAGCCAGGTGGGATAGATCAAGGCTGCTGGGAGGAGGCCCAGCTGGTCTCTCCTCTGCCTTCCTAGGTGAAAATCAGACCCCCCTTATGGAGCATTTGTTCCTGGTATTTTGAAACTGTGAGAGAGACTGGGGAAGAGAAGGGGCGGGACTAGAATGCAGCATTCATCAGCCTCTGATGTCAATCATCTGCCCCAGGATTGAGCAACAGCAAAGTCCCAGGAAGGAGGACAGACATCTGTGCATGCAAGAAAGAGCTTTCTGGAGCTGTTGGGAAGGGCAGGATGGAGGCAGATTCTGAGAGAATATATTATCCTTCGTCTCCAGGGCCACTAGCCATCCCAACGCACCCAGATCCTGCTTCTAGATCAGCCCAGAATACAACATCCATGCAGAAAGCCTTTGCTCAGTATGGGACTGGCTATGTCAGCCAGGAAGTCTAGCTGTGCTGAGCAGCAGCCTAACTCTCTCCAGTGCTCTTGACACTTTCTTCTCTTTGCCTATGGAGGTCCCAGGTACCTCTTCAGCAAGTCTTGCTGGATTAGGGGGAGGGTCTTGTTTCTTCATTGTTGTTGTTTTATCTGTCTACTCTTTCTGCTGTCCTGCCACCCTCCTAGCCTACCCTTAGCATCTCCAGCCCTGTTACTGTCCTCACTTCCTACTGAGGCTTCCAGTTTTTGCTAAGGATCCCTGTAATCCATCTGTCAAACAAACACAAACACTTCCCTATCATGGCTCCTCTGGCTATGCCATCAGGATGGGGACTGTATTTATGTGGCTCACTCCTGGGCCCTCCATGACTTAGCATGCTGCATGGCACCATAGGTGCTCAGTAAACATGATGGGGCTGGGTGAAGAAAGGAATGAGAAAGAGATGCAGACTCCGCAGGGTGAAGAGGGTCTGGGAATTTGGAAGGGGTGCAATATGTTTGGGGACAGGTGTTTGAAATCCTGCTGGGATGGGCTAAGTCTGTCCCTTGTCAGAGTCTGAGGACAAAAAGCAGTAAGGGATCTCTGGGGTTACTCATCAGGAAGCCAGACCCCCTCCCTGCCCACCCTAACTGCTGCTCTGGCCTTGAGCCAATCTGTGAATGCAGCTCCTTTAGTTTGCAGTTGAGAACTCAACACAGCTCTGTTGTAAGAAGGCCACTTGTTGGTTCCTGGCCGCTTAGCCCCGAAATAATCACACAGAAACTATAT